>JARACY010006138.1:0-18673 GCA_029255725.1 Scrobipalpa atriplicella
ACGCAAGTTCACAGACTCACAAAACTCGCTGCCTAAATAGATAAACAAAATTCCGCATTCTTAGTTGGGTCACAGACGTCAAATTATTAAGATTAATTTCTACAAATAAACATGAACTAAGATAAAGAAGTGATTGACAGTTATCATTTCAGAGTGATTGCTATATCAGCATTTATTATTCAAACTTGTTCTTTATTGTAACGGTCCCTATAAATCTCCAATGCGAGTCACACCATAAAGAGTATCCGAAATAATGGCGTCAATTCTCGCGCGACGCAATACTAATTCTAATTTTAAGATAGCACTGTCACGTTCTCAACTTTTACATATGACAGAGATAAAAAATAAACACATGACCTTGACATTCGTAAGATGCTTAAAATAAGGAATCTTAAGAATTGAGCATGCTCTCTTATTTTACGTCATTTAAGCAATCTTACGTCAATTTAGTGATGTCAAAGTCATGTGTTTGTTGTCTTTCTGTTTCATATGTCAAATTAATTAAGAACGTGACAGCGCTATCTTAAAATTAGAATTAGAATGGTGTCGCGAGAATCGACAGCAAAGTAAAGCGTTTTTACTGCTCAAAACTAATCAAGTTAATTGTTTATTTATACCTTGGTAGGTCAAACAGGACGCAAATACGTTGTAAATACTTAGCGTTGTCAATGGAATTCCATCTTCGTCAAATTAGTCATAGAACCAGCTAAGTATTTGTTTGCTTATATTACGCACGACATACTTAACATGTATATTACGATGGAACCAGCATTAGTAAAACAATCGTGTCTACTCAATTACTAGTTTAGTTTCAGTGCATATGCAGATATTGCAAATATGCACTGAAAAATTCTTACATATAGTACAATCAACCGCACAATAGCAGTACACACACATTTACCGCCTTTATCAATACAGAGCAATAGAGCTAATATGAGTGCAAATGTTTTTATTGAAAGTACAGTAAGCTGCAAAAGTGCGTCCCTATTGCTGCCTCAAATTAATTAGTTTTTTTATAGTGTTTACTAGTTCTACAATAGTATTCTTCGAAACAGTTACATTGTAACATTAAATTACAAGCACCGTTCATCATCAAATTGATAATAATTTTTAGGTTTATTTTCGCGCAGCAACACTAGCGACAGTTTCTGTAGGTAGACTAGAATTAAGATTTTTGTAATATATTGCCAGTGAGGGTAGTGTCGTTCTAGCCGCTTGCTGGCTGTCAAAACCGATCGGTCGCCGGGAGCGCACGCCTTTTGCGCTTTTCGCCAAATTTTCAAGAAAATTTATCGTCGTTACTGGTAGCTGCCATCGCTAAAGGCACACTAGCGTTTGGATTGAAGTTCTGGAAGAAGATCTCGGGCCCGAGGAGTTGAAGACCATCAGAGGCACCGGTGAGTTGGCTTTGATTCGACTACTATTTTTCACTGGTGTTTCTTTTCGTTATTCGTTCGCTTTCGTTTCGCATCCATTACAAACCCTCGAATCGCGGGGGTTTGTACATTATTTTGGTCCTTACCGAGCCGGATACTTCTGCTGGTGGAAGCAGCTACCCTGCCCCATTTGCAGAAGTAAATCGCATTGTATCGAAATTGTCGCTAAACATTTGTCATTATTTTTTCGTATTTCGCATCGATCACACCAAAATACCAAGGTATTTACGTGTATTTTTCGTTTTCGCTAAATTTTTCGTATCGATCTCGCACTTGTTTCGTATCGCAATTTTCGTTTCGTTGTTTTCGACATTATATTCGCAACTTTTGCAACTTTCGCAAGATTAACAAGCCTAACAAACATTTACCTCGATAATCCTTTCAATTTTCATTCAAACATCGTGTTATTTCATACATTTTGTTCGAAATTTGAATGTAAACAACATAATGCAACCTATTATACGACCAAATTGAGTTGTTCATAAATAGTACCGTAACTGTTACAAATCGTGTACTCCCTTATTTGGTCGGGTTATACTGACCGCATGTAGCTCGCTTGGAATCGCCACGCGAGGCCACGCGGTTCCGTTCCGCCATTTTTTGTATCGTGCACCCGTGTTTACATACAGGGTCCTACGCTATAAAGGGTCTTAGTACACCATATAGGATCTTAATTGAAAATTGGATTTTGAGTCAATTAGTACTGCTACTGCATAATTATAGGTACTGAATCGAATACTATTTGAATGATTTAGTATTGCCGTACATAGGTATTTTAGTAAACTTAATGGTACTTGAATTTGGAAATACTTATTTGCACATAAAATAAAATTGTTTACTATTTTATTATAATAGTGTTAACAGTTTTAAAGATATTTTCGCAAACTGCAATACTCATTATTTGTTGCTTCGTTCGTTCGTTAAAAATTAAAACATACGCTTTGCACCATAGGTACCTACTCATTAATTCGTTCTTGTGGGATTATTTGTGCTTTGCATACAATTCATTGAATACTTATTACATAATTAATTTGATAATTATGATTTATTTGTGGTTATTGATTTCTTCATAAAGAAATATTCATGGCAATCGTATTTAATATATTCGTAGTATATTTTTTTATTTGTACAATGACTACTCGAAACGCAGCTGCAATTGCTCGCCGTAGTCTTGAATTGAAGCGCGACATAGCCGTAAAACGTATTGATGAGTGCTTATCAGCTGCAAAGCAGGCTTCGGAAGATCTTGATCGATTACCGGTTTTTATCTCGCGTTATAGCAAACTAGAAAGTTATTGTTCGAGTTTCGAAGCGCATCATTTTAAAATATGTTCAGAAATCACTGAGCTGGATGAATTAGATAAACAAGATGAAATTCGTCAAAACTTTGATACTAAATATTTTGAAATATTGGAATTGCACACTTTACTTGTATCAAATGATACATCCAAAATCGGGGAAGCTACGCGCACTGATTTATCGGTAAAACTACCTAGACTTAATTTATTGCATTTTAACGGTGAAATTACGTCCTGGGGTACCTTTTATGATATGTACAATACTATGGTACATCAAAACCGGAAGTTGACCAATATTGAAAGATTTTCCATACTTCTTTCATTACTCGAGGGTGAACCATTGCAACTATTAAAGGGTTTTCCACTAACGGAAAATAATTATTTAGATGCATATGCTGCTTTAATTGATCGTTATCAATGCAAACGCAAAATTGCATTTCGTCATTGGGATGAAATACAAAATGCAAAAATTGTTTCCAACTCCCCACGTGAGTTACGACGTCTCGTCGATACTTTTAAAGAAAATATTGCGGTTTTGAAAAATCTACGCCTTCCCGTTAAGGACTGGGATTTCCCATTGTTTTACTTACTGATAAATAAACTTGATCAGGATACTCGTCGCCGTTTTGAGTTACAAAATGAGACAAAAGACATTCCTTCTTTCGATTCATTGCTGGAATATTTAGAAAAGGCTGGTCAAGCACTCGAGCTTGCCGAAACTTGTCATGTTACAAAGCCGCTACCGGCTTCTACTGCTTCACGTGCGCCTCCTCGCCGTGCGCTGACACCTGCTTCTCGCCGCGCACCTTATAATACCGCTACCGCGTCTACGGCTGCTCCGCCCGCCGCTCGCGTTTATCTCGCTAATGACACGCCTTTGTCGAATGACTCATCATGCATTCTTTGTAACGCAAACCATTCGTTATCACAATGTCCGAAATATCGTGATCGCAACCCTCGTGATAGATTCACTATTATAAAGGAAAACAATCTTTGTGTAAATTGTCTTCGCCCTGGACATGTAATGAGAAATTGTCCTTCGAAATCTCGCTGTTTTAAATGTAACTCTTCTCATCACACTACCGTTCATTTTGAGAATAACAATAATAACATCGATAAAGTGTCAAACAACACTACTAATAGTTCTTCATCGAAATCGTTCGTAGCCCTAGACTCAACAATGTCACCTACTACCTCGGATATAGACACCCCACCATCTGTCACCCTTATTGCGGGAAATATCACTGCTCCGCCCAAGTCACTTCTCGCTACAGCTATAGTGGATGTTTTAGATAATTTCGGAAACTCGCACAAAATTCGTATTGTAATTGACAATGGAAGCCATTTGAACTTTATTACAAACAAATGCGTTCGCCGTCTTGGATTACCGCTACACAAAACTGCAATTTCTATCGAAGGTATTGGTCAATCATCATCTGTCGCAACAAATTGTACCAAGTTACATATGCAAAATAAAAACTTAGATCTGGAAGTTGAAGTTTTCGCCATCCCAACAATTTGTAGTCGGTTACCAAACACAAATATTGATATTTCAAAATGGTCGAATTTGCAGAACATTAAATTAGCAGATCCTCATTTCAACATTCCTGGCCCTGTAGATGCATTGGTTGGTGTCGGTACATTCTGTAAAATTTTCATCGGTGAAAGCATTGAATTGGAATCAGATGGACTTAAAGCCTTTAATACTAAGCTTGATTGGATTGTGATGGGTGATATACCAAATAATCATTCGTTATCGAGCTCGTCATTACTTTGTACACTTGAGTCATTGGACAATCAGATTAGAAAATTTTGGGAAATTGATGAACTTCCGAAGTCGTCAAGTTTGAGTGACGAAGACACATTATGTGAAAACATCTTCGCTACTACTCACACTAGAAATGAAGATGGCAGATATATCGTTCGACTTCCTTTTAAGACCTCAAACCCTATTTTTGGTGATTCTTATTCGCTTGCTCACCGTCGTTTAATGGCCCTTGAAAGACGACTCGCTCGTGATCCAGATCTTCGTAAAGAATATAATGCCTTCATGCAGGATTATATCGATGCCAAACACATGGAGTTGATAACAGAACCTCGGACTAATCGCACCTGCTACATTCCTCACCACTGTGTCATAAAACCTAGTAGTCTCACGACTCGTTTGCGAACTGTATTTGACGCTACTGCTAAACCACCTGGCGGCTTCTCACTTAATGAGCAATTGCTTGTAGGACCTAAACTTCAATCCGATATCGGCTCAATTCTTCTTCGATTTCGTTTACATTTCGTCGTTTTTACCGCCGATATTCGTCAAATGTATCGACAAATTCTTGTCGCACCGTCTGATCGTGATTGTCAACGCATCTTGTTTCGTTTTTCACCTGACGAGCCAATTAAAGAGTATCGTTTGAATACCGTTACATACGGTATGGCGTCATCAAGTTACCTCGCGCTTCGCACAATCCTTCAGGTAGCTGAAGATGAGGGAAAAGAACGTCCTCTCGCGGTCGCTGCTCTTTCTAAAGACATATATGTTGATGACGTGGTGACGGGTTCACGCGATCTTACTTCGGCTAGCGAACTTAAAACTCAGATCACTGAAGTTCTCAAAGGCGGATGTTTCGAACTTAGAAAATGGGCTTCAAATTACCCCGAGTTACTGGCTGATATTCCTCCTGAACATCGTCAAGATCAATCTATGGCTTTTGATTCCGATGTTTGTTCACCTGTTAAGGTTCTCGGCTTAGAATGGAAACCTACACAGGATGTTTTCTCATTTACTACAAGCCCTCGTCACGAGAAATGCACGAAAAGAAATGTTTTATCGGAACTTGCTCGTATTTTCGACCCTCTCGGATTTTTAACGCCTCTCACTATTGCGTTTAAATGCATCGTTCAAAAACTTTGGTCTCTTGGACTTGACTGGGACCAACTCGCTCCTGAAACTATTTCAAACGCTTGGCTTCGGTATCGCTCGGATCTTTCGTTATTGTCTACCATTGACATTTCTCGTTTCGTACCCGCTTTAAACGGTAGCAGAGTGGAGCTCCACGGGTTCTGCGATGCTTCCGAATCTGGTTATGCTGCGGTCGTATATTTTCGTATCGAATATACTGACGGCCATACTACTACACATCTAGTCATGTCTCGATCTAAGGTTTCTTCACTTAAAAAAACTTCGATCCCTCGCCTCGAACTCTGCGCAGCAGTGTTGCTCACAGACCTCGTTGACCACATTAAAAATGTGTATTCCGAAATAATTACTTTCGATAAAATATTTTGTTGGTCTGACTCTACTGTCACATTAGCTTGGCTACGATCGCCCTCGTCTCGCTGGAAAACTTTTGTTGGTAATCGTGTTGGACATATACAGAATAAAATTCCTTCACATCATTGGCATCACGTCCGCTCGGAACACAATCCGGCGGATTGTGCCTCTCGTGGCCTTTCCGTTCGTGATCTCGTCGACCATCCACTGTGGTGGAATGGCCCCACTTGGTTAAACCAGAAACAAACGGACTGGCCCTTTTCGTCTCCTATCGTTGAGGATTCTTCTTCTTTGCTCCCTGAGCAACGCAAGGAGGTTTCGTTATTTGTTGCTATTGCTGACGTTGACACTTTTTTGTCGAGATATTCGAATCTCAATAAAGTTCAACGTATTGTCGCTTACATTCGTCGTTTCGTTTTCAATTCTCGCCATCCTCACGAAAGAAGAACCGGGCATCTCGTTGCTTCGGAATTGAAGGATTCATTATTGACTCTCGTGAAAATAGTCCAACAGGATAAATTTTCTTTGGAAATTGAAAAAATAAAACAAGGCTTGTCGATTCCCAAACCTCTTCGTAAGTTACATCCTTTCGTGGATGATGAGGGTCTCCTCAGGGTGGGCGGTCGCTTGGCCCATTCTGAGCTTGATTATGATTGCAAGCATCCCTTTTTGTTGCCTCGACAACATTGTCTCACGGATCTGATAATTGATCAGGCGCATAATGATAATAATCATCCTGGTCTTCGCACACTTAGCTTTATGCTATCGCAAAATTTTTGGATATTGTCGTCCCGTCGTGCTATTAATAGCCGACTTTCCAAATGTATTAAATGTTTTCGTAACAATCCCAAACCCATTGTGCCACGCATGGCAGATCTTCCTCGATTGCGAATATCACAAGTTAAAACGTTCTCTGTTGTTGGTATAGATTTTGCTGGTCCGTTTACAACATATATACAAAGATATCGTGGTGCTCGCACATTTAAAACCTTCGTTTTAATTATAATATGTTTCGCTACAAAAGCGACGCACATTGAATTAGTAACTGGATTGACTACTGATGCTTTTATCGCTGCTCTTCGGAGATTTATTGCTCGCCGCGGACGTTGTCAAAGAATACATTGCGATCGAGGCACTAATTTCGTTGGTGCTTATAATGAATTAGTACCCTTAATGCGAGATGCGGCAGCTTCACAAGCTATTGAGTTTTCGTTTAACCCTCCGGCTGCGTCTCACTTTGGTGGTCTCTGGGAGATAAATGTTAGGTCATTTAAAACTCATCTCTTCCGTACTATAGGAAATCAAATCTTCACATATGAAGAGTTTCTTACTTTGATTGCACAAATAGAGGCGTTATTAAACTCTCGCCCTCTTTGTGAAATGGGATCTGATCCCAATGACATGTCGGTACTGACGCCGGGTCATTTCCTAACACTTGAACCTCTAACTTCACTACCAGATCCCAAATCTGTTGATAGAGATAACATAACTTGTTTGAATCGTTGGCATTTAATACAGAAATTACATCGCGACTTTTGGAGGCGTTGGCATGTAGAGTATTTGCATACATTGAATCAGAGAGCTAAATGGCATACCAACGCGAACGAGCCTAAAGTTGGATCATTAGTGCTAATAAAAAATGAACAAATTAAACCATTAAATTGGGCACTTGGTCGCATCATAGAGTTGCATCATGGCAAGGACGGTATAGCTCGCGTCGCAACTATTAAAACTCAAACAGGCCAGTTGCAAAGACCATTGGTCAAGCTCTGCCCTTTACCACTCGATTAATATCGTAAAATACTTCGTATTTTGGTGGGCGGTAATGTACAAGCACCGTTCATCATCAAATTGATAATAATTTTTAGGTTTATTTTCGCGCAGCAACACTAGCGACAGTTTCTGTAGGTAGACTAGAATTAAGATTTTTGTAATATATTGCCAGTGAGGGTAGTGTCGTTCTAGCCGCTTGCTGGCTGTCAAAACCGATCGGTCGCCGGGAGCGCACGCCTTTTGCGCTTTTCGCCAAATTTTCAAGAAAATTTATCGTCGTTACTGGTAGCTGCCATCGCTAAAGGCACACTAGCGTTTGGATTGAAGTTCTGGAAGAAGATCTCGGGCCCGAGGAGTTGAAGACCATCAGAGGCACCGGTGAGTTGGCTTTGATTCGACTACTATTTTTCACTGGTGTTTCTTTTCGTTATTCGTTCGCTTTCGTTTCGCATCCATTACAAACCCTCGAATCGCGGGGGTTTGTACAATACCTACATAAAAACATTTTGCACACCTTAATCATCAAAAAAGCGGCAGCTACACTAAGCTTTTGAAGTTTCCGTTGATAGGGCTTTAGGTATGCTCTTATGCAGCCTACTGTACATTGATGGTAGGTCACGTACAATCGGCCGTCAATTATAAGTTAAACACCACCTGCGAGTTGTGAGCGAAAGTGTTCACAATCGCGTCTATGGCGAGTTATCGGCTAGTTCGCCATACGTCATCATAAACCACCGATGGGTAGGTTGTAACATTGAGATATTTTAAGTACTTAATCTTCAATCGTTTGGGGCGGCCCTAAGCTCTTTTTCTCAGTGCTCTTTTGCAGCCTACCGTACATTGATGATCGGTCACGTACAATCATAAGCTAAACACCACCTGCAAGTCATGAGCGAAAGTGTTCACAATGGCATCTATGGCGAGTTATCGGCTAGTTTATTTGGTGAGGCAATGACCCGTAGCCATAAGTCGCATAAACCACCGATGGACAGTTTGGAACGTGAAGATATTTTAATACACTCTAATCAAGGTAAAAAAAAGGCATGTTTATATATATGTTAGGTATAACATAACTATGTACAACGACAATGTTTTCTTGGGCTAAATTATACGTGCTAATTTCACAGCACGCAGTGTGGTTTGTGGTGTAGGGGCAGCCACACTCGCTCCGGGAGGTTCAGGTCTAGTGTTGCCAGCTCTGCTCTTAGCCTCCCTCTCTCTAAACCAGCTCACCTTGTCCTTACTGTTGAGCACAGCGGCGGCGTGCGGTGGTATCCGCAGCACGCAGTGTGGTTTGTGGTGTAGGGGCAGCCACACTCGCGCCGGGAGGTTCAGGTCTAGTGTTGCCAGCTCTGCTCTTAGTCTCCCATTCCTTCGTTCTTTGTCAGCCACGCTGGCCAATCGGCGGCCGATGTTCGTTAATGCCGTCAGGAACTAGAAAGTTAAAGAAAGGACTGGTTTAGTCTGTGAAGTATAGGTATTTTGGGGTGTTGGCTGATATCATAATAAACCTATTAAACAGAATTCTTACAGTTAATTCTCTGATAAAATAACGTTTGTATTGTGCAGAAGATATTATTTTCACATGGTACGTCCCATCCTAACATCCGTTTGATTATATCTATCATCCAAGGGATATAATAAATAACCTTGTAATTTAGGTATCTACCTGATATCTGAATAATACCTATTTTTACTATGTTATTCGTTTTTAATCTTCGTTTTCTTTTCGCGAATACCCAAAAAAAATACTTACATTTTTTCCGAGCTTTGATCTTTCTACGGATATAAAAGATATGAAGAAAGATAGATTTATAATATTGCTCAAAAGAAAAATCTCATCTACATACAGACTTATTGGAATATATCCAAAATATTTATTGAAACTACGGTAATTTAGAGGTTTCAGCTTTCAGTTAGCTGATATTGGTATAGCTTTCAGCTCCGTTCTTTACGCTCGCGGCAAAATGAGTATTCCCGAGGGTATGAAGCATTTTCCCGAGGTAAGAAAATGATATCTACGCCTCCAGGAGGATATCTTGTATTGTATCCGTCCTGCTTGAACGTCGCCTGGACGTGAAATAGAAACAGACAGTCAGATTACGCATTCATAATATTAGCATAGATAAAAATGAAAATGATATATTAGGTACGTGATATAATGATGAACCAAAGGTACCGTGTGCTAATCCCGCGCAGAATCCTACATAAACCGAATACTGAAGCAGGAGATACCGCTGTCAGCCAAGCAAGATTAATTGACCGTATATCAATGGATATTGAACATGAATCAGCGGTAAAGCCAATAATTAAATAACATCATATAGTCGCCTGTATACTTTGCGGGGTAGGCAGAGCGTTTCCGCCACGTCTGACAAGGCCGAGGGTCATTTTAGGTCTAACTGTGTACCCATTTCGTCTAAATTGCAATACACCGGACGAGAAGAGAGAGAACTAAACTTATCTAAACCCCCATCTCCCTCTACTGATTCTTACAGTATGCCCGGGAAGAAAACAGCCAAAACATTTTATGTTTTTCTATTACAGTCCAGCATGAAAGAAACGTCAACAAACCGAACACTAGAGGAGATGCTATTCGACAAGCAAGATTAATTGACCGTTTACCAATGGATATAGAATGTGAATCAGCGGTAAAACCAATAATTAAATAACATAGATATTACGCAGATCGCGCCCGCTCTGTTTAACGTGCGGTAAATGGTAATTCGTGTAATAAATTTAATGTAACAATATGTAACTGACTCAGTGGTCAAGTGGTCTGACCTTTGGACTCCTGATCCGGATCGTGGATTCGATTTCCAAGACGGGAATACAAAATTTATATTTGTCTATTTATCCTTTTGTGATTGCACAAACCAACACGTCTAAGGCCTTTTAGCTGTGCCACTTGGCGGTTCAAAAACTCAGACACGAGGGTTCATCGAGTCGCACGTCGACGCGAAAACTCAAGAAGAAGCAGTAAAGCCAATAATTATTAGGTATAAATAACAAATAGTACGCAGATCGCATTCGGTATGTTTATCGTGCGGTAAAATGGTAATTTGTGTAATGGATTTATTGTAATTCCACACACATGGTTATTTTTTTTTTAATTGTATGATTATTTCGCAGTCAGTAGGTATCATTACGGGGTTAAATAATAAATTACAACCTGTGTGTAGGGAATTCCCACATAACTATGGTAGGTATACCTAATTACCTTATTAAATAAGTATTAATTTAGAGTTCATGATCGTCGGGAACTGTCTTTAGCGTTTTCAATGTAAATTTATGATCCTTACATATATTTTTTTTTTTGTAGTACCTATATCCAAGGACTGCAATAAACAAACTCAATAGGCATGAAAATAACTGAGAAAACTAAATAAGTAGGTACTAAAAACAACGGTAGCATAGCAATTTAAATTGGACACACAGATAGGTATCTACAACGTAAAATATTTTTCAATAAAGGCGATACACTTTTATCCTAGTTCAAATCGAAGAAGAGGAAGGAAGGAATAAGGATTTCAATAAGTAATGGAACAGATACAATATAAGAAGGATATGTCGTCACAAAGGTTGCAAAACAGGATAAAACATGAAAGCTAATATGGTATTTACTTACAGAGGAAAAGCGTTCGAATAAGTATTTTTATACAAATCTAATATACACGTATACAATTTAAATTATGTTTTAACGAGGATGTTGTGTTTTAAAGAGGCAAGAAATTAACGTCTTTTGTGACGTTACACTTAATTTCGAGTTTCTACTCAAATCTTCAACTATAGTGAAATCGTACTATGGATTGTTTTGTTCTTCTTGATACTCAGTAAATTGGTTCCATCAAAGCGAGAGAGTAAAATTAAAGCTGAACAGACGGAAAATATTGATATACGTATACAGAGGCGAACCAGGAGATGAAAATGTTGAAACACGAAATTTTTAGAACAGAAATAGGCGTATAACAGAAACCCTTGCAGCATTAAATCAAGAGACATTTAGACTTGCTAGCCTTGTAGTAGTCAGATAAAAGTCATGAAAAGACCTTTACTACGTGCTGTACCTACCTTCAGTCCTGTCCCACTAGTCGTAACTTTATTTAATAGTCACTAAGGTAACAGCTGAGAGAACAATGTATTTTAGTACGAAACATTTTGTTGCAACAGTAAAACACTAATTTCTCGTAAAACTGTGATGAACTGTGTCGCTTAAATCACTTTTATGTGATTAAAATACAATAGGTCTACATTTACTAAGTTGAGATATGTAGTAGGTACCTACATAATGTGACAGAACAGAAGTAAATAGAAATAAATGAATATTATTGAAAACTCGTACAAATTGAGAATGGAATGTTTTTCCGAAATACCCACAAGCTAAATACTAAACCCTTTGCTATGACAGTTTAAAAGCAAATCTTGTCTAGGGCTTTACCCGAAGGGATACACAGAGACTGCTTAAGATTCCAGTCTATAGGGGTTTCCCCAAGAGCTGCCCTAACATGAAAATTCGTTTTACTTAGGTACATACCTTATGGACCTAGAACAGCCAAACTAATATTAATTTAATGTTATACTTTGGGAAAGTCGAAGGATATTGAATTTTATGTGTTTTGCTTAGAAAATGTACTTTTGCACGCGATGACGCGACTGACCATAGCCACAGTAGAATTTAAGAGCAGTAAACGTCTTTAATCTTTAATTTTAAGTTAAGTTATCTCATCAAATACCACGTCTTTTTAATTTATCTCTTCTTACTGGTAGTGGGCTAGTGTTTTTTGTGATTGAATCAACTTTATCTACACTAATCATGGTGAGTACTGATGGATGGAAATGCCCCGTTTTGAGTTGAGGGGAGGTCTACCTCAACATCACCATCATCATTTTCAGCCCACATCCACACTGCAGGGTATAAGCGTCTTCTCTATTAGGTCTACAACAGTAGATTTTCTGAAGTTGAGTTGTATGTAAGTATATTAGACATTATGAAAACGTTTTACTACCCTTTAATTATACTGTGCCAATAAAGCTAAACTCATAGTTACGAGATTACTGTTGGCTCGGACCAAGTATTACCGCTTAATTTAGAGTTCCTCTTATTTCGCTACATGAATACCTACTTTCTTTTACTTAACTTACTTTCTAACGTAAGTCAACTCTTTTGTACGGTCTTTTTATCTACAGAATATTATGAAAACAATGTCTTGAGATAAGTAGATTTATCTCACAATAAGTCATTATCTTATCTTTTGTTGTTATCAAATGAATGTTTCTTTATCTGGGAATGGAAATTATTTTTCATTCTAAATATGGTACTTAAGATAACTGAGTCATTAATGTCTTTATACAGATCATTGGTAATGCGGTATCTAATGTCCATGTTTTAAACTGTTTCTTACCTATCTATGCTAATTATTACAAATTAGATAGAACATCGTTAATATAATTCCTGTCAATTGTCTGTGGATAGAGATACCTATTAAGAAAATTGAAGACACTTTGAATTAAGAAGAAAATTAAAATATGAAATCAATTACCTGTGTTTGTGGCGCCAATCTGGGAGCACCACACGAGCACTGTTCACCACACACACACCCACTGTCAAACGCACGTCCAGACGCCAAGTCCCCTAAATGCCGGCCCGAAGGCTTTTCTATCCTTAGCGCCGAAGCATCCGACTGCGAGCGGTGGTGGCCCCGCCGTGCCGCCGGCCTGATTTCCTCCGCAAGAATTGAGTCTCTCAACTTGGTCGCCTTTGACCTTTTCGTGTCACCACTGAATGCTGCAAGTAGCCACGCCAATCGCAGCGAGAACTCTGCACTCTGTTTACACCGGTGCACCATGTACGGCCTCAGCACGTCCGCCACGTCGCCCATTTCCACGTACATCGTCGCCAACTGCGGCAGGTAGAAATCCACGTCCTCAAATGGGAACGAGAACAATTTGTTCGCTAGGTACGTCTGCACGCCGGGCTCCTTTGAGTTGAATAGATACGAGATCGCCATGCTCATATCAAAGAGTTTGCTTTCGAAGAGCCGCAGTAAAAAGTCTTTGTTTTTCGACGTCTCGGCGGCGGATATTTCAGTTTTAGGCGGCGGGTCGACGATGGTGTCCGCCGGATCGGGGGGTTTGTCGGTGTCTTCCGGGTTGCCGGAGTCGAGGCTTTCGCGAGAGCGCGCGGCGGCGGAGGCGGGCGGGCGCTCCTCGTCGGCGGCGTCGGGCGGCGTGTGGATGCCCGAGTCGTCGGAGCCTGCGGGTACCTCCGGCGGTAGCGCCAGCCGCGGCGCGGGCACTTCGCTGGGGATCCGAAGCGGCGCGCCCTCCGGCGACGTCGGGGTCATGTCCTCCGGGATCCGCTGGAGGACAGAGTCCAGGGATCTGTTCCTCTGATGGCCGCATCCCGGAGGCGGCCCGCTTGAACCCGTCACATGTCTGTGGACAAGGAAACACTTTGTTAGAGAAAAACTATTTTATAAAATGAGGAAATACCTAATTAATTATGTACGCATCCTACGTGACGAGTCAAAGTATGATTTCCGCAAGGTAAACATAAAATATAATACTCTTCTGGTTTAAAATTGCCTGATGGAAGAGTGACATCAAAATCAAACACATCTCGTTAAATCTAGTCCTCTGAATCTAGTCATAATTTTTTTTTACTGCATCAGTTCAATGTCTGCGAAAACGAACCGGATAAAAAGAACATGCATCTACCTACTATAAGCTGCGCCGCAGTAAATATTAGTATAAAATTTAACTTATTTAATAAGTTAATCAATAATCGCGAAAAATATAAATATTTATATCATCAATTAATTTACACCTCTAAAATTCGAAAGTAATTCTATACGTACTTATAAAACGGATCCTCGTAATGCCGAATACCAACAACAATAATTTTTCTAACCACCATGGTCCTTAACACTGAAATCCAATTCACTGATAATGCACGTAATTCAATAAACCTTTACACGAGCATGGTTGTCGCACTAGACACTGTTTGGATGTGAATCAACTATCGCGGTACGGAACGACATGTTTACAAGTTGTTGTTGTAAAACGCGAGCGACACGACCGTCCTCGCGGGCGGCGCAAGTCGGACTGACTGCCTGCTTCGTTTTACGCAATCACCGACACGCGCCCGCATACCATTCCAAGGATCACCTCGTTTACGAAGAACCTCGCCTTTACAAAACCAACCCAACAGTAAACAAATGCCTGCGCCATTCTTTGAACGGACAACATTTGGACATCAGATTTCGGCGGCCGACTTTTCCATGCGTTGTTGGAAGCTCACTTTGTCTCGCATGCATTGTATTGTTTTAAATTCCAGTTGTGCAAATATACGTCAGATTCTGCTGTTTATTTACGTAATTTCGCAAATACGTACGTCAAAGTTATTGTGTTGCTATTTGGTTGCTATCAAATAATAAGTTTGCAAAATAATTTTCATAGGTACAGTTAACTTGCAAGAGACGAATTTGTTAATGGATAACGTCGTCTTATACGCTCATCCATTGATAGAATGCTAAAGCAGTTCCTTATTAGCCGACATAGTAGGAACTAGGAACTACGAGGAATATTAATAACGATCAAACGGCAGAAACAGTTACAGCAGTAAACATACGTTTTACTGCTTCAAACATATTATTCACCTTCTTGTTAAAGTTGTTTACGTTTACTAAACAGACACCATGACATAAGAACTGGAAAGCATAACGCGGAGAAAGTGGCCATCGACCTCAAAGTCTAAACTCTAAAGTATTTTATCAGTGTTTTAATCCATCAACTTCAAGAGATCCATCCGACAGTGTGCTCTTTATGCACTCATCGGTTTCTCAAAGTGGTCGTGTAGTGATTCAATCAGGAAAGTAGAGGAAGCGTGTTAGCAGTCAGGCACTCAGTCACTCACGTACTCATTGGGCGTTTTTCCACTAGACGACACTCCACGGCAACGGCACGGTATCGTCGACCGACGGTATCGTGGAAGAGATAACGTATGAAAATAAATGAAATAATATAGCACGCTTTTCCACTTGACGGTACGGCAACGGTACGGCATTGATTCCCACCGGTCTCCTCGCCGGCCTGCCAAACTATTCGTATGAAGAATGCGCTTATGTGTGTGCGCTCAGATTGGAACTAGGTGGGCGGTATCGTCGACGATATTACCATTCTAGTGGCGGTATCGTTAATGATGCCGTTGCCGTGCCGTCTAGTGGAAAAACAGCCATTGAATGGCATTCCACACAGGGCGTGAGTGGCGAACGAATTAACATGGCTTATTTATAGACGTTATCGGAGAACATGTGGCGTCCCCCAAGCATCCCAAACAGATGTGCGGACTGTGAGCTAACAGCTATAAAAAATATAACGGGAAACGTTCATAATAAAACGCATAGAGGAATTCCAAAGATGCTGTAAATCTGTCGATGAATAAACTCATCAAATGACTAGACAGTCATAATGTGTAGCCACTTGAGTCGTAACTACATAATGCACAGCACATTAAGGAGAGGAAGTTGTACCTATAAAATGGAAGTAGCATAAATGATAGTTAATTTAATATACGTAAGTAATAGGTTTAAGCGTCGTCGTTAAGAGTTTTCCTGTAGAAATAATAAATATTTTCTAATTGTAAAGTTTGGCATGTTGATTTTGGGTTAAGTAGCTTAGCTTTCTAATGATGAAGTGAACAATCGGTTGAGAGCTTTGTTAACCGATTACATACTAACAAACAAATATATTATTATCTTTAAAATTATGTATGTTTTTGAGCAAACTATGAAAATAATAATAAACAAAATTGCGCGAGCACATCGCGATTTAGTTACTATACTAATAAGTGTAACGGTGAATGCAATACATACATGCACGTATCGGCCATGCATCCAGGTTTAGTGAATATTTATGAGCACAATGGTAACTGGCGTAATTGGAATATACACATTGCACATTCGAGCTAAGCCGGCTTTCAGCGGTAAACAACTGCGCGTTTTATGACCAACTAGCTATTAGGCCCGCGGTTTCACCCGCGCATTATTGTTTCTTTCTGTGAGAATAAGATAGCCTGAGTCACTTTCCTACTTTTTTCCTACTTTTATTTAAATCATAGCAGTACGTTACTCTGTTTCGACTTTCGACTTGTAAGAAAGAATAACAAACAAACCCACTTTCAGGTCCAAAAGAGTTGACTTACGTTAGAAAGTAAGTTAAGTAAAAGAAAGTAGGTATTCATGTAGCGAAATAAGAGGAACTCTAAATTAAGCGGTAATACTTGGTCCGAGCCAACAGTAATCTCGTAACTATGAGTTTAGCTTTATTGGCACAGTATAATTAAAGGGTAGTAAAACGTTTTCATAATGTCTAATATACTTACATACAACTCAACTTCAGAAAATCTACTGTTGTAGACCTAATAGAGAAGACGCTTATACCCTGCAGTGTGGATGTGGGCTGAAAATGATGATGGTGATGTTGAGGTAGACCTCCCCTCAACTCAAAACGGGGCATTTCCATCCATCAGTACTCACCATGATTAGTGTAGATAAAGTTGATTCAATCACAAAAAACACTGCCCACTACCAGTAAGAAGAGATAAATTAAAAAGACGTGGTATTTGATGAGATAACTTAACTTAAAATTAAAGCTGAACAGACGGAAAATATTGATATACGTATACAGAGGCGAACCAGGAGATGAAAATGTTGAAACACGAAATTTTTAGAACAGAAATAGGCGTATAACAGAAACCCTTGCAGCATTAAATCAAGAGACATTTAGACTTGCTAGCCTTGTAGTAGTCAGATAAAAGTCATGAAAAGACCTTTACTACGTGCTGTACCTACCTTCAGTCCTGTCCCACTAGTCGTAACTTTATTTAATAGTCACTAAGGTAACAGCTGAGAGAACAATGTATTTTAGTACGAAACATTTTGTTGCAACAGTAAAACACTAATTTCTCGTAAAACTGTGATGAACTGTGTCGCTTAAATCACTTTTATGTGATTAAAATACAATAGGTCTACATTTACTAAGTTGAGATATGTAGTAGGTACCTACATAATGTGACAGAACAGAAGTAAATAGAAATAAATGAATATTATTGAAAACTCGTACAAATTGAGAATGGAATGTTTTTCCGAAATACCCACAAGCTAAATACTAAACCCTTTGCTATGACAGTTTAAAAGCAAATCTTGTCTAGGGCTTTACCCGAAGGGATACACAGAGACTGCTTAAGATTCCAGTCTATAGGGGTTTCCCCAAGAGCTGCCCTAACATGAAAATTCGTTTTACTTAGGTACATACCTTATGGACCTAGAACAGCCAAACTAATATTAATTTAATGTTATACTTTGGGAAAGTCGAAGGATATTGAATTTTATGTGTTTTGCTTAGAAAATGTACTTTTGCACGCGATGACGCGACTGACCATAGCCACAGTAGAATTTAAGAGCAGTAAACGTCTTTAATCTTTAATTTTAAGTTAAGTTATCTCATCAAATACCACGTCTTTTTAATTTATCTCTTCTTACTGGTAGTGGGCAGTGTTTTTTGTGATTGAATCAACTTTATCTACACTAATCATGGTGAGTACTGATGGATGGAAATGCCCCGTTTTGAGTTGAGGGGAGGTCTACCTCAACATCACCATCATCATTTTCAGCCCACATCCACACTGCAGGGTATAAGCGTCTTCTCTATTAGGTCTACAACAGTAGATTTTCTGAAGTTGAGTTGTATGTAAGTATATTAGACATTATGAAAACGTTTTACTACCCTTTAATTATACTGTGCCAATAAAGCTAAACTCATAGTTACGAGATTACTGTTGGCTCGGACCAAGTATTACCGCTTAATTTAGAGTTCCTCTTATTTCGCTACATGAA
>JARACY010006139.1:0-18657 GCA_029255725.1 Scrobipalpa atriplicella
TTTATCTTCACTTCTATACTTATATTATAAATAATAGGAAAGATTTGTAATTTCGTGTGTGTGTACTTATTTATGTTTGAAACAAATAAACTCAAAAAATATTGGACCAATTCTTTCACTATTGAAAAGCTATGTTCATCCTGAGTAACATAGGCTATTGTACACTTACTTACAATACATTCACTAACAATTCCACTTATATAACTTCCTTCCCTTACCTTTCCTTCCTATGCCTAGAGGAACATTCAAGACTAACGTTTTCAATTAGTCTTTCAATCATAGAACAATGCATAGCTGAGAACCTTTAGAGCTGATTGTCCATTGAAACGTATTTCGCTAAAAACACTATAATCGAGCCTTGTCTATGAATAGTTTTTGTGGGTCAAACTGAACATTATAATATTTTACTATTTATTCAGTTTTTGGCTGGTAGAGAATTGTTTAATAGCACTCATAGTGTTGAGGTTGAGGCCATTATTGCTGAACGGACATTAAAGTTGATTTTAGTAAACTAGACACTTATTAAATAGAAAGATATGAAAAACAACAACTGACCGTTGCAGATTTCAGCTGACTTTAAAGTTACGTAAAATTAGAGAGAATTTTTAAAATAAGGTAACTTTAGCGTTAGGAGTCGTCGTGATCGTGATACGTCGCTTTGGTAACCGTAACCCGTAAACCGTACAGCTGTTGTGTTTATATCTCTCTTTTATCTTGATAATGTATTTTTAAAATCTTTATTATGGTAATTATTTTGGCAAATAAATAAACAAATCGTGCCTACCTTGCGTAAAGGTTAGACAAAGTGATAGCTGCTAGATCGCACACGAGTGTGCATGCAAACCAAGGTCAGATTGACCTTTCAACAGGCCTCAGAGACCGGTATAGGCTCGAGATTTCTCTAGATCAATAGCCTTTGTATTGTAATGTCAATTACCAGTAAAAATAGCTGCAAGTACATGTTGGAGCCTTAATAAAAGCTGAACAAGTTGGATTCTTAAAATAACTACATGATTGTGGCTATAAAATATTCTCGTATTGTAAACCAACGAGTTTTTCATTCAGATACTTAATATTTATATTCCGAAATGTTGAGTAAAAATAAACATTACCGCTGTAAAAAACCAGTTCGAAACACTAATTTAAATGTAGTGAATAACCGCGAACTTCCTAAAACAGTGTTCTAGAGATTTGTTTATTAGTTTATTTTTGGTTTAAATCAAAATTAAACTACTGATCCAATTTTCAAAATTATCTATACTTATAAAATCGTTTGTCCTTACTGACTGACTGACTGATTCATCAACGCAGAGCCTAAACTACTAAAGCTAGAATCATTAAACTTAGAGAGCAAGTTCCTCTTATAACATAACCTCCCACTAAAAAAGGATTTCCGGTTTTTCCCTCCCTAAACGGGTAAAAAGGGGGGTTGAAGTTTGTATGAAAGTCCGTCAGTTTTGAAGGTAGGATCTTCAAATTTTGTATTTAGGCTAATGATTAAAAAATAATTTATACGTGTTTCAGCATTTTTGCATTTTTTACCCCTAAGAGGGTTAAATAGGGGATGGAAGTTTGTATGGAAATTCCGTCAATTTTGATGGCAGGATCTTCCAATTTTGTTTTTGGGCTAAAGATTTAAAAATAATGAACACGTGTTTCAGCGTTTTGTATTTTCCACCCCTAAGGGGGTTAAATAGGGGATGGAAGTTTGTATTGAAATTCCGTCAATTTTAAAGGTAGGAACAGCGCGGGAACTCAATCCCACGGGAAAACTCTTAGCTGCGGGTGAAACCGCGGGGCGGAAAGCTAGTTTTACAATAAGTTAGTCTTTTACCCTTATGAAACTCCTTCGCATAGCAGGAAAACTCGTAAAACTTTAAATACCATACAGTTTAGAAGTAAAAGCGTTAGAAGGAATATATAATTCCTTCTAACTTCATTAGAAGTTCATTAGGTATTAAAGAATGACGACCTCGCCACATACGCCCTACGACACGATGACCTTTCAGCGGTCAGTGTCGTCACAAGCTCTGACGTATATTGTAGGGCTCCAATATTTATATCAGAGCTGACCAGCTAACTGGCTTTTCTGACGTGGAGAGATTTTCTTGGGATAAAAATGTTCGTTGTTTTTTTTTATACTAAATGCAGACCACGCCAGGATAACCTTTCAGCGGTCAGTGACGTCACAACCTCTGACGTAGTTTGTTGGGCTGAGAACGAGAGCACTGTGTGTCACAATATTTATATCACAGCGTTGCCCAGCTGGCGCAGGTTTGCTGACGTTACGGGAGTTCCTGAGGGCTAATAATAGCCCAATGTTATTGTTGATATTTATCAAACTGCACACGGACAGTATTTTTTGCATTAAATCATGCAGTAGAGTAGACAGAGGACAAAAGTAGTTTCGTCACGTCTGGAAAATTTTAGTGAATATAAAAGGTCATATTTTCAGGTCATTTAGCATGGTTTTTTTTTTCCATTTCGTACAAGTTTCGACCTATATTCCGCGGAAAATGTTGTTCAGTTTACACGTTGTATGAAGACACTCTACCTTGTTTGAGATGTGAATATGACTAATAAACAAATACTTATTTTATACAACAGAAGCAGTTGCCAATTGGCATCAATTCATGTTTATTGGACTTTTTTGTACGAAACAGACGAGTCGCTGCCGTCTTTCTCTTGTATTGTATGTAATATGATTCAGATAATATGTATTGTTTGTTTTTCTTTTTGTGTTTGCTCTCTAGTTAAGTCCAGACAGAGCGGTGACTGCAACAGAGTCGACGATAGAGCAAGATTACCTACAAGCCTAAAGTGGTGGTATTCCCACACTCCGACGACGGAACAAAACAACTTGCTTAGGGACATACTCAATGAGATTTTTTTAATATATTCTACACAGTTAGTGCCGTGTTTCAACTTACTGTCTATTTATAATTAAAAAGCGCGCAATCTAAATGAATGTCGTTATTCTAACTGGGCACATGCTCAGTGTCTCTTGTAACTGGAATATACCAGTTCAACTATTCCTGAAGTCACCGAAAACAAAAATCAATGACAACAGGGTCAACAGGCCACGTACACATTCGTGTCCGAACCACATTGACACACGTGCTACTCACCCGTCCTTCAGATTTGAACTTGTTGTCTTGATTGTAAAACATTCAACAGGTCTGCAGATACTTCTATGCGGAGTAAGTGCACAGATAAAAATAATAATAAGAAACGAATTACTGTCCAGTTCAGTCCGTTTTATAATAGTTTTTCCATAGGAATTAAATTTCCACGGTAAAAATTAGTCTATATCTTTCAATGAAGGTCGAAATTCTTACATCTCGGCCCGGCCAGCCCCATGCATTAGGGTGATCACGTGAAGAGGAAATACATGGGAATGAAATAAATAACCCGAGACAATAGTAGTCTTTTTTCGTCACCGTAATATCGTCCTCCCATAATTAAAACCCGTCGAGCTGGTTAGGCCTGAAGAAGATAACAGACAGAGCTGCTCTCGCTGGATTGGGTAGACTATGGTATGCTGTTGATTATGGACGCCCTATGGATGACAAGACGATGAATACGCATCGTACCTAGCAATTATTGTACGAGAAGCTATATGCACGCACATATCTATTTGATCTCTTATTGGATTGGCGCACGTTCAGATTACTATCGTCCTTGGGCGTGTCATCGATCCGCATCTAAAGTGCCGTTCCCTAAGTGCGTAATGTCATTTCATTACATTACTTGTTAGATGCTCCGGCAGACCCCAAACCGATTAGAAATGTGATGTTATTGATAATGCTCAATCATGATAAATTAGTATTTGTTAAGAACATAAACAACTTTCTCTAATAGATATACTTGGAAAAAATATCTCTATTCCTCTCCCTTCTCTCTAGCACCATAGCACGTTGTTGTGCCGAGTCACTGATTTTTATTAGAGCTTTTTCTAAATATACGTATTCAGTACTAGCTTTCTGTCAGCTGTCACCCGCTGCTAAATTAGTTTTCCCGTAGGAATTTTGCTCTTTCCCGCGCTAAACAATAGCCTATGTTACTCAGGATGAACATAGCTTTTCAATAGTGAAAGAATTGGTCCAATATTTTTTGAGTTTATTTGTTTCAAACATAAATAAGTACACACACACGAAATTACAAATCTTTCCTATTATTTATAATATAAGTATAGAAGTGAAGATAAATTTAAAGTAATAATCTACTGAAATATTGCCAAGTAAAATAATTCGTTGACAAACACGGTGGTATGGTATCAGCATTATTTCTGGGGTCATTGTATGTTGTTTTACTTACTTAGCTTTTTAATTATAATACAACATTAGCAACACGTTGCTATAATTTTGGATCAGTTTCAAAAACAATGAACGCGCCAACAATTTTGTTTGAAAACGAAATCAAAGTGCATTGCTATTTTAGTATCTTTTAATTTTTATTCAGAAAACTTGCAAATTGTAGAGTTCGGAACTACTTTCGGAATTGATATTTGTTTTTTAAAATCTTAGGTTATGTTAAAATCGTTCATTCGTTTCTCGTAGTTGTTCAAAATAATTTTATACTTTTCCTAAAAGCTGTACTAGCTAGTAAGAAAGTTAGCTTTGTAGAAAGTGACGCAAAAATGGCGACTCCTGATGATGACTCAAAAGAGCGCGTAAGAGTCCCAACCTTTTACTTAATAATGTGAAAGTATTACGTAAGGTTTTACGTAGTTTATTTATGTTACATTTCATTTGTAACAGCGGTTATTTATTGTTATAATAAAGCGTAAAGTAGTTTGGAAAGTTAACTAACAGGATTCAGTGCGAAAGACGAAAAATTAAAACTTATTGTTTAAATTATATTGATATTTTATGAAGCTTACGTATACATACACACATCCTTTGGCTAGGACAAAGACAAGCAACTTGCTGTGTCCTCTCGATGTGGGGGAATGCCAGAATCTTTGAGACTTCTGAATAGTCATAGAGCTCGCTCTATGCTCGACTATCTCGGCCACCCCTGGCCTAGATTAGAGTGAGCAAACGTATCGCAAAAAGGAATACAAATTCTTCTTACCCTCAAGAAATAACCGAACAACTTTGACAAAAAAACTTATGATTCCCTCTTTTGTTGCAGACTTTAATCAACATGTGCTACTGCACGCTGGGCGTGCTAGCAGTGGTCGTGCAACGCGCGGTGTTCGGTTCCCTGCGCGTGTCAGAAGCAGCCCGCGTCAAGGAGAAGCTCTGGAACTACGTGTTCTACAAGTTCATCTTCGTGTTTGGAGTTCTGAACGTGCAGTATATGGACGAAGTGCTGCTGTGGTGCGCTTGGTTCACGCTGCTCGGCTGTCTGCATCTGCTAGCCGCGTTGTGTAAAGATAGGTTTGAATATGTGAGTAAACATGTACATGATCAGCCTGCAACCACCCGTCTAGAGAGAATTTCATCCTGTGTCAGTCCTCTACTGCTGGACATTGACTTTCTACTGAGTCCGGTCTTCGTTCAGCTCTTTGCATCCATTTCTTGCCAGCCTCCAATCGTAGGTCATCGTTTCATCTGGCTAGCGGACATCTCACATTGCTCTTGTCTACACTAGGTATCTAATCGAAATTCCACTCTTACAAATTTTTACGCGCATTTATGGCGCGCATTTCTGTCTCCTCTGTAAATTCTCTCCTTGGTTTAAATAAACTGTTTTGTCCTTAGTAATCTGATCCCCTATTATTCAGTTTTATGACGCTGAAGATGTAACGCAACACTGCTCAATTGCTATTATTTAATCTGTTGTAAGGTAAGGTCGTCTTACACTTGACCTTCGCATTACCCACTGAACATAATGTAAGGTTAGTAAATTACCTTACTTAGGTTTACATAAGCATTTTGTTAGATCTTTATCTATTAACCTGATATTTTCACTTGATAGTTTATCTTTATGTTACTTCCTTTACCTTTAATGCAGATTTTCCTGTAGGAATCAGTATCAGCCTTTGCCATCCTATGGGCCCTGAATGTTATTATCTTCAATGCAAAAATATTAGTATTTTTACAAAAACGAACTTCCTAATTTATTTATTTATTAGAATTAATAACGGCCTAATTATACTACCTTATGCTCTAGGACTATTATATATTTGTTACGCAGTCGAAAAACCTATTCACTCATAAACCTATGTATAGATAGGTTTGTCTATCAAAAGTTTTGTATCTACGAGTACCAAAGTTAATTTACCTATAGACCTACTTATCTTGCTACAAAAAAATACCATAAAAGCCAATCATTCAATGAAAAAAAAAATGCTGGACACGCAAAAAACAACCAATAGTTTAGCACATATTCGATTCGACCGTTATACGTATTTGGCTAGTGACGCACATAGGCAGTCAAAATCATGATTAATGAATAATTAGAACTATTTGTTTTTGCGGAAGAGACTTGGAGTAACAATGGCCATTGTTAAATAATTAAATTCGTTGACTTGACATCCCTTAAATTCCAGAGTTTAGCGACACTCAGTTACATTACAAACCAAAAGAATATTCACGAATAAATTGAATATTTTAACGGTACTGTAATATACATAGGTAATACTTGTTAAAACAATAATGAACCTCGAATAATCTACATTTTAGAGGATATTTTAGCACTCACAATGCTATTTTTGTTTCATATAAATATGAAAGAAAGAAAATAATAAATTCGTAAGTAATTCGTAAGTCTCGGTAGCATAGTTGGTAGTGCAATGGACCGGCAATCCAGAGGCGCAGGTTCGAATCCTGCCCGAGGTTCGTGGCCCGAGTCGAATTTATTATTCTCGAATAATCCGTTGTATTTATGTACACAGGTGAATTCGGCTGTACCAATACCAACCAACATCGCAATACGACGTATTTTCATTTATGTTGCGTAAAGTTTAGCTTGTAAATATTTTAATATCTTGCAAAGGAGATGGTATCAAACTGACCGAAACCGAACAATCGATACGAACAAACTGTATGCCAATAGATAGATTGCTCAGGCAGGCTAGCTAATATTATATTTTCTTTAGCTCAGGTAAGGATGTACGGAATAAGCCAATCCAAGCTGCGGATCTTAATCATCCTAATACCATGATGGTAGTATCCGAGGCAGACAAGTATTACCTATTCCCGGAAAGAAATTCAGCTGTTAAATTCTTTGTATTTTATCGCCCCCACTACAGTATAGCGATGCTGTTTTGAAGATGGAAACATCTTTCTCCTATCACATTTCAATTTCATTCGCGTTTACTGTACAGATCAGATCAAAGTTTTCCATCTCTTATGTAAATAGTCCTCTTCTTACCAGATGACGTTTGCTTTACATAAACGATACCTCATTGTGTGCTAATAGCAGGTTGCTCTATACGCAATTAAAATCCTTTAGTGAGTCCACTGGGTCGGACTTAGGTGACTCCTATTGCGTCCTAACATCCTGACTGTGTCCTACATAAATATTCATATGATTTATTTGAAAGAGGTTAGAAAAAAAGATCTTCTAAGTAAAATATCTAATTAAAATAAGTAGTTGCCAATCAGCTAAGTGGTCAAATAAAATGCTTTATCATCATCATAGAGAATATTTATTTCTTAGAAATACCTATGTAGTGCAAGGTCTAAAGAACAGTTATGCATGCAGTATATAGTCAGACTACCAGGCAGAGAGGTGTCAAAAAAGAAAGATGACGAAAATCTTCGAAGTCGAAAAAGGATCAATCAGTAGTTTTAAAACCATGGTGACAGAACTTCTTGAATGGCTTTTTTGCTGCGATAACATATTACAAAAATATCCTAAAATAAAATCATTTAAATTATCTTAAATTGCATAGATTCCGTTGTCACGTAAAAACATTTATTACCTCTCTAACCTTGAAATAAACTATTCGACTTTGAAAACGTAATACAAAATGTTCAGTAAACAAAAAGACCAAAAAACGTATAAAAAAATAAAAAAGGTCAGAAAAAAAGGCACTTAGTGTCAAATCCGTCCCTGATCTAATCAGACTGGTCTATTATATCAACAAGCGGTCATAGCGGAATGTCTGTAATCACCTATATGTTTCTTTTATACTATTGTATTCTGATGTCAGTTCCACATGGCTCCTTAACTCAGCCTGTTATTATACGACCAATTATACGACTGTTTGATAATCTTGACCTTTGCGGCGTATTACAATACACAACACAAGGAAGCAGATGTGTTTCTATTCCTAGTGGACATTCTGTAGAACTGCTACAATTTCTATTGTTGCCGGGTCAGTAGCAGCAAATTAGTTATGTAAAAGCCGATTCAGGAATGTGTAAATATTATAAAATATGAGGTAGCTACTCGTATGCAGAATCCTCATTTGGATTAACTACATAAAACAAAATTAAGTAATGTACGATTCTTGTATAAGTAGTTGGTCTAGTCGTCGAGGTCTATTAGGTTCTTCTTATCACACCATTTTATAATTGCATTCCTGGAAAAGAACTAGATTTTCCCGACCTAAATCAATTTACAAGATTATGATGGGTGAAACAGCAGAGATGATAATTTAAATTAAATAATGAGACAGAGACAGGGTGCCAAACAAACTTTGAATTAGCGCTGTAATACATGTACAGTATAGTTTTGATAATAAATTCTACTAAAAATGCTTTGAATAAAATATGCTTCAAAATCTATCTCGATTAGTTAGGAAAATATCTGCCAAGTACGAGTAAAATTCACGCATTGAGGGTTGCATGATTCTGAATACTAAAATCAAGCTGAGCTTTGAACATTTGATGATAGAAATATTAGTTGGGATTTACAAATAAGGGCAAATGAAAGAGAATATAGCCTTTCTGCAAGATATTTTACTGGTTCGGAGTTCGGAACTCTTAAAATTATGGCCGTTAACCTAGCCTCCACATCGCATCCATTCGACAATATAATAAGGACATTAAACTCAATGAGTCACACCATTATATTTCCATTAACTGCTTCTTACTGCTCATAGAAAAGCATCGAGGCTGTTTTCCTTGGACGGTTTTATCAATGCGCCGTGATATAGCGATACTAATGGGTCAATGTTGGTATTGCGTCAACTTGTATTTGCTATTGCTATAAGGCTTTTCATTTTTTAGTAACATTAGGTGAAAAATAACAGCTAAGCAATGAAAAAAAAAAAAAAATTCTTAGGGAGTAGAGGTAAATAAGGATTAAATGTTATCTTCGCAAATAAATAGCTACTATTGCCCATAGGTCTTTACGCAGGGATAGTCAATAAATGAAACAGCTCTGTTGCATTGCAATACGCCAGTCGCTTTTAGTTCTGCATGAAACAAACTTGTTTTTCTGTAGATCTAACAATAATGATTTTAATGTTTGTATTGTTATAGCTAGCATCATCGCCGCGAGTAGCGAGCTGGGCTCATGCACGTCTGGTGGCACTACTGGGCGGCATCGTGGGGTGTGGGACCGCACTGCTGGGTGTGGCCGTGGCCGCCGGCCTGCCCGCCGGGAAACACACCTTCGCCTTCATGGCCGCCGAGGTAACAGCTAGTATATAGCAGCATAATAGTTGCGTGTAGAAGCGAGCTGTTTCTGCATTGTAACATACACCTAACCCTGATGCCAGCTGAAAACAAGCCATACGAAAAATAATTTTGTTAAAAATTTTGCCTCTTGTTTCTAAGCGGATTTAAACAAAAAAAATCTAAAACGAAAATATTTATTTAGTTACGGCCTTGTGGCAAAGAAAATATAATATGCCTGTCGTGCGTGTCCCACTCCCACTTAAGGACAAAGACCTCCCTTAAAGAAATATTGAGGAAAAATAATTTCTTACGACTACTGCAGCAAATAACTTAGTCAAAATATTGCATTTTTTTTAACTCGATTGTTATCGCGGTTAATTTATTTTTGTTACCTTGTCCTGCCGTGAAATATCCTGTTCACTAAAAGGCGTTCATGATTAGGCCACGTTGCGTTGTAAAGTTAACGCATTTGCACGTAAATTTTCAAGTAATTCGCAAAATTTTAACGCAGCATAAATTCCAGTAAATAATTCTCATGTTTTTTTTTGTTTTTGTTGAGCTGTTCTGGCACAAATGAGTACAATGACCTTTGTTTCGAAGAATTTACACGATGTATTATGTGATTTTAAGCATGTTAATGCAAAAAACATCAAATATGTAAATAAATAACAGTATTGTATGACCTCCTATTCGGTAGACTGTTTATCTTATAAAGGCAGCGGTTGACAGTTAAATGTAGTTAATGATGATGAAGCCATATTATCCCTCATCCATCAGGGAAATAGGGTAGAAAGGAGGAAGGGATTTCCACTGGTCTGGTCTTGCGCGGTATCGTCTAAGTCTTCCAGCCGAGACCAGGTTGATACCAGGGTTGGCATGACTTAATCATTTTGATTTAAATCATGATTCAAATCACGATTTAAATCAAACGATTTTTTCAATAAAAATCAATGATTTAATCAATTCGTTGATGGTTGATCAATCGTTGATGATTGTTTGGTGATTGATCAATCGTTGATGGTTGATCAATCGTTGATAATGGTTTGGTGATTGATCTATCGTTGATGATTGTTTGGTGATTGATCAATCGTAGATGATTGTCTGGTGATTGATCAATCGTTGATGGTTGATCAATCGTTGATAATGGTTTGGTGATTGATCTATCGTTGATGATTGTTTGGTGATTGATCAATCGTAGATGATTGTCTGGTGATTGATCAATCGTTGATGGTTAATCTATCGTTGATGATTGTTTGGTGATTGATCAATCGTTGATGGTTATTCTATCGTTGATGATTGTTTGGTGATTGATCAATCGTTGATGGTTGACCAATCGTTGATGGTTGTCTGGTGATTGATCAATCGTTGATGATTGTCTGGTGATTGATCAATCGTTGGTGGTTGTCTGGTGATTGATCAATCGTTGATGGTTGATCAATCGTTGATGATTGTCTGGTGATTGATCAATCGTTGGTGGTTGATCAATCGTTGATAATGGTTTGGTGATTGATCAATCGTTGATGATTGTTTGGTGATTGATCATTCGTTGATGGTTGTCTGGTGATTGATCAATCGTTGATGGTTGTCTGGTGATTGATCAATCGTTGATGGTTGATCAATCGTTGATGTTTGTCTGGTGATTGATCAATCGTTGATGGTTGGTTGGTTGAGTACAATGACCTTTGTTTCGAAGAATTTACACGATGTATTATGTGATTTTAAGCATGTTAATGCAAAAAACATCAAATATGTAAATAAATAACAGTATTGTATGACCTCCTATTCGGTAGACTGTTTATCTTATAAAGGCAGCGGTTGACAGTTAAATGTAGTTAATGATGATGAAGCCATATTATCCCTCATCCATCAGGGAAATAGGGTAGAAAGGAGGAAGGGATTTCCACTGGTCTGGTCTTGCGCGGTATCGTCTAAGTCTTCCAGCCGAGACCAGGTTGATACCAGGGTTGGCATGACTTAATCATTTTGATTTAAATCATGATTCAAATCACGATTTAAATCAAACGATTTTTTCAATAAAAATCAATGATTTAATCAATTCGTTGATGGTTGATCAATCGTTGATGATTGTTTGGTGATTGATCAATCGTTGATGGTTGATCAATCGTTGATAATGGTTTGGTGATTGATCAATCGTTGATGATTGTTTGGTGATTGATCATTCGTTGATGGTTGTCTGGTGATTGATCAATCGTTGATGGTTGTCTGGTGATTGATCAATCGTTGATGGCTGATCAATCGTTGATGATTGTCTGGTGATTGATCAATCGTTGATTGTTATTCTATCGTTGATGATTGTTTGGTGATTGATCAATCGTTGATGGTTGATCAATCGTTGATGATTGTTTGGTAATTGATCAATCGTTGATGGTTGTCTGGTGATTGATCAATCGTTGATGATTGTCTGGTGATTGATCAATCGTTGGTGGTTGATCAATCGTTGATAAAGGTTTGGTGATTGATCAATCGTTGATGGTTGATCAATCGTAGATGATTGTTTGGTGATTGATCAATCGTTGATGATTGTCTGGTGATTGATCAATCGTTGATGATTGTCTGGTGATTGATCAATTGTTGATGATTGTCTGCTGATTGATCAATCGTTGGTGGTTGATCAATCGTTGATAATGGTTTGGTGATTGATCAATCGTTGATGGTTGTCTGGTGATTGATCAATCGTTGATGGTTGATCAATCGTTGATGATTGCCTGGCGATTGATCAATCATTGGTGGTTGATCAATCGTTGATAATGGTTTGGTGATTGATCAATCGTTGATGGTTGATCAATCGAAGATGATTGTTTGGTGATTGATCAATCGTTGATGATTGTCTGGTGATTGATCAATCGTTGATGGTTGATCAATCGTTGATGATTGTTTGGTGATTGATCAATCGTTGATGGTTGTCTGGTGATTGATCAATCGTTGATGATTGTCTGGTGATTGATCAATCGTTGATGGTTGATCAATCGTTGATGATTGTCTGGTGATTGATCAAACGTTGATGATTGTTTGGTGATTGATCAATCGTTGATGGTTAATCTATCGTTGATGATTGTTTGGTGATTGATCAATCGTTGATGGTTGTCTGGTGATTGATCAATCGTTGATGGTTGATCAATCGTTGATGGTTGTCTGGTGATTGATCAATCGTTGATGATTGTCTGCTGATTGATCAATCGTTGGTGGTTGATCAATCGTTGATAATGGTTTGGTGATTGATCAATCGTTGATGGTTGTCTGGTGATTGATCAATCGTTGATGGTTGATCAATCGTTGATGATTGCCTGGCGATTGATCAATCATTGGTGGTTGATCAATCGTTGATAATGGTTTGGTGATTGATCAATCGTTGATGGTTGATCAATCGAAGATGATTGTTTGGTGATTGATCAATCGTTGATGATTGTCTGGTGATTGATCAATCGTTGATGGTTGATCAATCGTTGATGATTGTTTGGTGATTGATCAATCGTTGATGGTTGTCTGGTGATTGATCAATCGTTGATGATTGTCTGGTGATTGATCAATCGTTGATGGTTGATCAATCGTTGATGATTGTCTGGTGATTGATCAATCGTTGATGATTGTTTGGTGATTGATCAATCGTTGGTGGTTGATCAATCGTTGATAATGGTTTGGTGATTGATCAATCGTTGATGGTTGTCTGGTGATTGATCAATCGTTGATGATTGTCTGGTGATTGATCAATCGTTGATGGTTGACCAATCGTTGATGATTGTTTGGTGATTGATCAATCGTTCATGATTGTCTGGTGATTGATCATCGTTGATGGTTGATACATCGTTGATGATTGTCTGGTGATTGATCAATCGTTGATTGTTATTCTATCGTTGATGATTGTTTTGTGATTGATCAATCGTTGATGATTGTTTGGTAATTGATCAATCGTTGATGGTTGTCTGGTGATTGATCAATCGTTGATGTCTGGTGATTGATCAATCGTTGATGGTTGACCAATCGTTGATGATTTTTTGGTGATTGATCAATCGTTGATGATTGTCTGGTGATTGATCAATCGTTGATGGTTGATCAATCGTTGATGATTGTTTGGTGATTGATCATTCGTTGATGGTTGTCTGGTGATTGATCAATCGTTGATAATGGTTTGGTGATTGATCAATCGTTGATGGTTGATCAACCGTTGATGATTGTCTGGTGATTGATCAATCGTTGATGATTGTTTGGTGATTGATCAATCGTTGATGGTTGTCTGGTGATTGATCAATCGTTGATGGTTGATCAATCGTTGATGTTTGTCTGGTGATTGATCAATCGTTGATGGTTGTCTAGTGACTGATCAATCATTGATGATTGTTTGGTGATTGATCAATCGTTGATAATGGTTTGGTGATTGATCAATCGTTGATGGTTGTCTGGTGATTGATCAATCGTTGATGGTTGATCAATCGTTGATGACCAACCATTATCAACGATTGATCAACCACCAATGATTGATCAATCGTTGATAATGGTTTGGTGATTGATCAATCGTTGATGGTTGATCAATCGAAGATGATTGTTTGGTGATTGATCAATCGTTCATGATTGTCTGGTGATTGATCAATCGTTGATGGTTGACCAATCGTTGATGATTGTTTGGTGATTGATCCATCGTTGATGAATTGATACAGACTCTCAACTGAGCGCCTCCACTCCAGGTGGTACATGGACATTTGGACATTCCTTCTCTTCTGAAATTTTGTCCATTAAAACGGCTTTTGTCCAACCGTGGCTATTTCATCGCTGAAAAGGAAAAATTCTATAAATAATAGTTATTGATGATTGCGTGACTGAATCTGTAACAGGTTTTATTCAACTACAGATAAATCCAATGTCAATTGCAGCCTGCTCATGTCATTAACGACGTATTGTCCTATTGCAGTGTATCCTGGTTCTTCTCTCGGCACTGCACGTGCTGGCTCGATACACGCTACAACTGCACGCAGCTGACGTCGCCGGCCCCAGAGCTTACTACACGCATCTAGCCTTTGATGTAAGTATATAAACACATACTTAGCTCTAAGCTCTTTCACACCTGTTTTTTTTTTAGTCAAAATCACCAAGCTACATTGGACATGGTATAGTTTCTTGGAATTATACTTTTTCCCTCATAACACGTTGCAATTATCCGGAGTGGGACTTGTTTTAATCTACTTGACGAAAAGTTAAAGCCAATGAACTTATGGCCGTAAAAATTCGAATAAATAAAGAGTGAATGCATAACTATCGAAAAGGAAATTAAATTGCAGCTGGGATCAATGACACTAATTAACATATCAAAACAAACAAATAAATTTTGCATTCGCTAGTATATGCTAATGTTTAGGGCCAAAACCTATTTTGGGGTTGTCTACCTTTTGATGCTAATTGGAAGGTAGTTGTCCTTCCAAAATGCGTATTTTATTTTATTTGTTGTATTACCGTGTCATTGACAGCGGAAGACATATTACCTATTTTGGTAATTTTATTTTTGTGTCCGTTTAGGATTAAGGTCCTACAAGGATATTTTTTTTTATGATTTATAATTTATTCCTTGAAATTTTGATAAGCATTATAGTTTAGTGTCTCTCTTTCCAAGGCGGTGTCTCTGGTGGTGGAGTTGTTCCACGTGGTGCACATGGTGTGGTACAGCAACCTGCTGGTGTCGATGCCGTCGCTCGTGCTGCTGATGCAACTGCGTCATCTACTGCACGAGCTGCAGGCCAGGTTGCGCCGGCACCGCCTCTACGCCGCGCTGCACACACACATGAGCCAGCAGTGAGTACACACACACACACACACACACACACACACACACACACACACACACACACACACACACACACATTAGTCAGTAGTGAGTATAGGTCTTCAGTTACAGGTCTTGGGGACATCATGTAACTTTCTAGTCACCTTCTTATTGCGCGCATGTTCGCATAAAATTACGCGCTCACTTTGCTCTTATGTTTTCCTTCGTGCTCGCTTTTTGAAGTCACATTGTGACAGTCCAATCAATTCAATAAAATGTCGCAATCGTTGCGTTCGCGTTGTGTTTTTGTTTACCCATCCAATGAGCTTTAATACTGCGCTCGCATCGCTCGCATTATAAACGCTCATTTCATGACCATCCAATGAAAAATGCTTCGCTCCCTTTGAATTTCATTGCGTACCCGTTGACTACGCATATCTCAGTAATACATATAGCAAAAATTCTCAAATGACATATGCTATTTATATAATTTATGTCCCTATTTATCATTGCACCACGTCACGAAACAAAAATATCCCGCAGCTCAAACAGAGGCTATAATCACCAATATAATTAGGTTAACAACTAGATAAAACAATCACGCGATGTTTTGCCGCGAGCACTCATTACAACACCATCAACTTACTTAGTAATAACTAAATCAATAATATTATTGTTGATTAATAAATAAGAGATGTATATGACACGTGACTTAAGCGATTAAAAAAGAGACCAAAACAAGCATACAGCTGCGTGTTTATTTTCCAAAAATTTTATAAATAAAAAATCATAAACTTGACACGGGCAAAGTTGTGACCTTTGAAATACTCTAACTTTTTTTTAAGCACTCGCGTTTAATTTCACTTATTTTACTCTTTTAAACCACGACTCGTGTAACCGTATTGAAACGTCGTGTTCATCATCGTATGGCGGTCCTATAAATGCGACTCTAAAATTCGTATGATTCAGAATAATTCCTGTTTTCCTAAATACGTATTGTAAAATAATTGATTCGAGGGTTTCAGTATTATTATTTAGGCGATAGGCTGACAACCTGTCACTACAGCAATATACAGACTACCTGGAATAACCCTCAAAACTTGTCAGACGTGGCGGAACGACCTTTGTTTAGGTCGTTTACGTTCTGCCTACCACATTAGAGATAAAGGCGTGATTATAATATGTATGCATTTATGTATGTTACTATAGGTTGCAATTAAAATTATGTGCTGACGGCAAACAGTAGGCATACAGTCAACTACACATTTTGTAATAAGTAAAGTAGTTATTATGATCCTTATAAAATTTTCTTCTATTTGATAATGCGAAAAAACATAGAATGTACACGAAACTTCGGCGAAGAAAACCTTAAGTAAGCCAATGGAGAGAGGCATTTGCCCTGCAGTGGGACACCACAGGCTCATAAATAATAATAATAAAATAAGCCAATGACGCTCTGCCTAGCCCCAAAGGAATAGACTAGGCTGAAACATTAAATATACAAACTAAAACTGGCAAGGCTATTCATGTTCAGAACATAAAAAATTAAATGGAAATCAAAAAGTTCGCTTCGTTTTCTAGTTTCCAGTTTGTCTGAGTTTGAATGTACTTTGCAGTTACTGAAACCAGTAGTAAATTGCGAATATTGCGAATAATATTATATATGGAACCGGCCTGCGATAATTCCGGTTTGTTATAATATTAGAAAGTGCAGTAGTACGCTGGTAGCGATAACGTTTCTATGCGCAAGATAAGGGAATCGATTACGTACGGTGAAAAGTCTATACACATTGAAAAAAAAACCATATGTAGGGTATGCTATTCTAACCTGGCACCACACGACACGGGCAAGGGAAAGAAACAAATGCAATAAGTAGATTCTTTATTTTAACATCAATTTTTTACCCACAGTTAAACTAAAACTAGCTATACCTGTGTCGATCCTTCCTGGCAGACGACACGGCGTAATCAAACATTCACTTATGTTTCCTACAAATGCGAAGGTCACTTTAATAAATAAACAACTTATCAAAAGATGTAAGTAAATGTTTAATTACACCGTCTGCCAGGAACAGATATAACTTAGATTGAAAATGACCACAGGACCACATATAGTACCAGGCACAGATTACTTATGAGCGATGGTACCAGACTCGGCGCGTCATAAAGTCTACTCGATATTACACACATTGACATTACACAGTATTGGGTAATTTGTGGTATTTACTGGTAACGGCAATGGCCTTTTGATGATCGGATATTAAGTACAGACACTGCCTCCGTGGTCTAGCGGTTTGAGCCATGGGCTCACGACCCGGAGGTCCCGAGTTCGATTCCCGGCGGGGGACAATGACTTTGTGTTGTTGTTTCTAGTTTAGTTAGGTCATTGCAGGCTGATCACCAGATTGTCCGAAAAGTGAGATGGTCCATGCTGGATGGGCATGTAAACAGTCGGTCCTGCGCCTGATTTCTCTCTGGTCGTGTCAGTCCATCTGTTCCATCATAATAAAAGATTGAAGGAATAGAGAGTGCACTCGTGTGTTGCGCAAACACTTGGACACTTAAAACTAGTCCTGCGCAGTTGGCCGATCTCTGGGAGATTTGCCGCCATCACCGAAAATCGGTTGGGAGGACTATTATTACGTAGAACAAATGCAATAAGTAGATCTTGCTCATTATGTTGTAAAAAGGCTCAAATCCTAATCTAGGATTGGGTCCCTTCTGGGTTACAGAGGTCAGATGGCAGTCGCTCTGTGTAAAAACCAGCACTCTCGTTCAATCCCTTAGATTAGGTAGCCGATCCCACGAAATATGGGGAAAATTGTAGGGAGATGATGGTCACCAGTAAAGTCTCTCTATAAATAAATATTTAGTGTTTGTTTTGTTCCAGCTACCCAATGGCTTCCCCTGAAGAGGTGGAGAAGAACCAGGACAACTGCGCCATCTGCTGGGAGCCCATGAAGGAGGCGCGCAAACTGCCCTGCAGCCATCTCTTCCACAAGTCACTATCACTATTGGATATTTATAAAAACTAATTACCCTTGAACACAAGATTATAGTTTAAAAAGGTTTTTCAAAAGCTGTTATTGAAGAAACTGAATTCCATTAGGAATCTGTCAGCTCAGTTGTGAGACTCTCTCATCGTGTGCAATATAAAGCGCTCGAGACAATAAAGGCAATGAGCCCAAATTCGACTAATTTAAACTTTCCATGAGGGATTTCCAGTGGGTATCTGTCAGCTCCATCATCAAGATATAGCTAATATTATAATGTTGTATTGTCATAAATTTCCGCAAGGGATGTTGCAATAGGTACTCGTATTCCTTTATTTAGTAGGTAATATTTATTAACTTTACAGCTCGTGCC
>JARACY010006140.1:0-18642 GCA_029255725.1 Scrobipalpa atriplicella
CCACCCTATGTCTCACGTTTTGAGGGTTATTTGAAATGATAGAACAATAAGGAGTCAGTTTGAAAATTCTAAGCTATGATAAGGTTAAAAATAATGTGAAATGTAAATTGACGTACCTACCTAATTAATGTTTAAAATTAATAATAGTAATTTTAAAATAATTTGTTATTTATATTTAAGGTTACCTATTTATATTTATATTCAATGATCAAAATGTTTTCTGGGAACACTATAATTTTTTGCTTGAAATGGCCAAGATTTTTTCTGAAAAGTATATAATGTCGCAGGATTTTGATGAAATTTGTTTTTTTAATCAAAAAACTAGGATTTTGATCAAAACCCGGGTTTTGACAAACTCCTGAGACATCCAGTTTTTTGATAAAAAAACTAGTATTTTGTCAAAGTTCTGGTTTTGATAAATTGATTTCTGGTTTTATGATTTCCGGGTTTGGATCAAAATCCTAGTCTTTTTTTATCAAAAAGCCAATTTCATCAAAATCCTGCGACATAAATATAAAATTTGTAATAATTATTTCATTATTTTAACCACATTTAACATCGACAAAATTGAGATATCCGATTAATTTTAAACGGTCAAATAGATAATAGTACATTACGATACAAGTGCGGTGCGTTGATAGTTACAGCCGAGGCGATATTGCTAGCCCGAGCCGTAGGCGAGGGCTACAAGAAAGCAGAGGCTGTAATTATCAAACCGCACGTATGTCGTACGACGTTTTATAACATATTTGCGAGGAAATAGCTAAAAAATTAAAACAATACAGCGAAAAGAAAAAAAGCGAGGAATAATTTTTACTCGTTCACAAATTAGCGATGCGCGCGCATCCACAGGGGTACGTTCAGTCGACCCAGTTCGATATTTATACCGATCGAATCTTATACTAGTGGGACGCACTGAACGTGCACCTTAGCTGCTGTCAGATAAAACTTCACTTCCGGTGCGCCTCTGAACGGGCCGGATAAAAATTAACCTAGTCGAAATTTCGTCTGCCAGGTGTCTCTGAACGGGCAATATAATTTTTAACCAGGTTTAAATTTCGATCGATCGAGCGGCTCTGAACGTACCCTAGATTACCTAGTATATATCGCGCAGCGCTTTTTTTTTAAGGCAAAGCACAAAAAACCAGCCAGTATTACTAATAAACTAAATTACCTAATATTTTTTTTATTTTGTTACAGATAAATGGTTGTAATTTATTGTAAAAATTAATTAAATCAAAGAATTAAATGTTTATTTTATTATACTTTATCTCCCGAAGTTAATTTTATTTATAAAATGTTGACCACTTTTCTGCCATAAAAACTCTTTGCTAAGATTTAAAAAAGTACCGTTCGATAAACCGTGCGTTTTACCTAATTAAAAAAAAAACTCGTGTGTTTTACAGCACTCGTGCATTTTACATTACGATTACGCTCAAGTACGTAATAAGATACAATACAATATTGAAATTGGTGTAGTAAGAGACCCTTTACGAGCAAATGTGTTATAAAAAATATAATTATAATTTTCAACTTTTCTCCGATTTATATAAAGTAGGTAAGTAGGTACTTTTTGTTGTTTGTCGGAGTTTTTAAAGTAAATTTAAATACGTAAAAAAACCTCGTAGAGAAACAATAAGTTTTTATATATTCAAAAATCAATTTTAAAGTGAAAATATCTCAGTAATGTGGCGTTTTAGACAAAAGTGGTATTTGTCTCTTTCGGTTTAAAGATAAAGATACTTCGCATATATAAAAAAAAACTGTATTCAATTGTATAAAATTTTACTAATCTAATTTAATTCTACTTTAAAATCTAGATACCTACTCATTTCCATTTCTATATATAGTTATATTACAAACAAATATTATTTCATAAAAAAAATATTACACAATACAAAATACTCACTTTGGTTTTTTTACGTATTTAAATTTACTTTAAAAACTCCGACAAACAACAAAAAGTACCTACTTACCTACTTTATATAAATCGGAGAAAAGTTGAAAATTATAATTATATTTTTATAACACATTTGCTCGTAAAGGGTCTCTTACTACACCAATTTCAATATTGTATTGTATCTTATTACGTACTTGAGCGTAATCGTAATGTAAAATGCACGAGTGCTGTAAAACACACGAGTTTTTTTTTTAATTAGGTAAAACGCACGGTTTATCGAACGGTACTTTTTTAAATCTTAGCAAAGAGTTTTTATGGCAGAAAAGTGGTCAACATTTATAAATAAAATTAACTTCGGGAGATAAAGTATAATAAAATAAACATTTAATTCTTTGATTTAATTAATTTTTACAATAAATTACAACCATTTATCTGTAACAAAATAAAAAAAATATTAGGTAATTTAGTTTATTAGTAATACTGGCTGGTTTTTTGTGCTTTGCCTTAAAAAAAAAGCGCTGCGCGATATATACTAGGTAATCTAGGGTACGTTCAGAGCCGCTCGATCGATCGAAATTTAACCTGGTTAAAAATTATATTGCCCGTTCAGAGACACCTGGCAGACGAAATTTCGACTAGGTTAATTTTTATCCGGCCCGTTCAGAGGCGCACCGGAAGTGAAGTTTTATCTGACAGCAGCTAAGGTGCACGTTCAGTGCGTCCCACTAGTATAAGATTCGATCGGTATAAATATCGAACTGGGTCGACTGAACGTACCCCTGTGGATGCGCGCGCATCGCTAATTTGTGAACGAGTAAAAATTATTCCTCGCTTTTTTTCTTTTCGCTGTATTGTTTTAATTTTTTAGCTATTTCCTCGCAAATATGTTATAAAACGTCGTACGACATACGTGCGGTTTGATAATTACAGCCTCTGCTTTCTTGTAGCCCTCGCCTACGGCTCGGGCTAGCAATATCGCCTCGGCTGTAACTATCAACGCACCGCACTTGTATCGTAATGTACTATTATCTATTTGACCGTTTAAAATTAATCGGATATCTCAATTTTGTCGATGTTAAATGTGGTTAAAATAATGAAATAATTATTACAAATTTTATATTTATGTCGCAGGATTTTGATGAAATTGGCTTTTTGATAAAAAAAGACTAGGATTTTGATCCAAACCCGGAAATCATAAAACCAGAAATCAATTTATCAAAACCAGAACTTTGACAAAATACTAGTTTTTTTATCAAAAAACTGGATGTCTCAGGAGTTTGTCAAAACCGGGTTTTGATCAAAATCCTAGTTTTTTGATTAAAAAAACAAATTTCATCAAAATCCTGCGACATTATATACTTTTCAGAAAAAATCTTGGCCATTTCAAGCAAAAAATTATAGTGTTCCCAGAAAACATTTTGATCATTGAATATAAATATAAATAGGTAACCTTAAATATAAATAACATAACTAATTATTTAAAATTACTATTATTAATTTTAAACATTAATTAGGTAGGTACGTCAATTTACATTTCACATTATTTTTAACCTTATCATAGCTTAGAATTTTCAAACTGACTCCTTATTGTTCTATATTTCAAACTCCATCGTGAGACCTAGGGTGGAATGTCTCAAGTTTTGAGGGTTATTTGAAATGGATCTGCATATTGCTGCAGTGACAGGTTGTCAGCCCATCGCCTAATTTAGAATACACTGACACCCTCGTACCCTTAGCTGATTTTTACAGCATGCCCGGGAGAATCAGCTGGCAAATTTAGGCGTGAATTTAGATTTATATGTATGTAGCTTTCCGCCCGCGGTTTCACCAGCGTTAAATGAATTTTCCCGCGGAAATAAAGCTTTTCCCGCGGTGAAAAGTAGCCTATATCCTATTCCAGAACCTAACCTATATGTGTGCCAAGTTTCATCCCGATACGTCCAGCGGTTGCAGCTTGATTGAGTAACAAACATCCAAACATCCATACTTTCGCATTTATTAATCGGATTCTTTTTAAATTCCAGTTCGTCTTCACTATGTTCTGGACTCTCTACACCATCGACCGCGAGCTGGTCTTCCCGAAGGTGTACGACGATGTGGTGCCCTGGTGGTTCAACCACTGCGTCCACACCAACATCCTGGCGCTGGTGGTGGTGGAAACCCTGCTGCAGCCCAGGAGGCAGCCCGTCAATAGGAAGCTGGAGCTGATCTTGGATGGTGCTGTGGGAATCTTGTATGCTATAGTGTAAGTACTGTAATACATTTCGGGTGTAAGGGACAGCGCACCAGAAACTGATAGGGGTTGCTCAGTCAACAAAACTGAGCAACTTTCACCAGGTTTTTTTGTCAGGAAATGAAAAACATTTTTGGCTTTCTATCAAAGTGGTAATTTTATATGGGAAAGTAAATTTTTTACTTCCTGAAAGAATTTCCTGGTGAAAGTTGTTCAGTTTCGTTTACTGAGCAACTCCTATCAGTTTCTGTTACACACACCTGGTGTTATTTTACTTGATTGTTAAAAATATTTTTTATGCTCATACTAACCTCGATCAGACAATTTGTATGAAAAAGCAAAAAAAATGACATTTCCTAAAAAATGAGCAAACCTTATCAGTTTCTGGTACGCTGTCCCTTACACCCAGTACAATCGTTTTTCTCCTTCACCCTCAGATACTACTCCATCTATTTCTTCGCTGGTCGCTGGCTGTACAAGGTCTTCGCCATCATGACCTGGTGGCAGGTGTGCCTCTTCCAGATCCTCATCTGGACTTCCTCCTACGTCTTCTACGAGATGCAGTGGCCCATCAACAGGCTGATTCATGGGAGGGTAAGTTATGTTGTTTTGCTTTTGAAGAATACGTACATAATGGTGCCGATTCTGTTTGAAAAACAACTTAATTTAGTTTAGGTCTGTCACTTTCTACTGAATAAAATTGAGACAGAAATACAACAGCTGATTATAATCCTGTAATAATACTCTCTATTCCTGAAGGGATAGTTTGACTGACACGACCAGAGAGAAATCTGGCGCAGGACCGTCTATTTACATGCCTGTCCGACAGCATGGATCATCTTACTTTTCGGATGGGAAAGTCTCTTAATTTTTCATTTCCTCAAAGAATTGCCTGGTGAAAGTTGTCCAGTTTCGTTGGGTTGTCCCTTACACCCCGTATAGATAAAGCTAAGCTAGGTAATAATAAAAGCAAAAAAAAAAAATTGTCACTACAATAACCCTTATATTTCTAGGAACCTGAGCAACAAGGATTACCAATGAACGGGGAAATTACACAAACAAACGCTGCAAAAGAAAATGGCGGAGAAAAACCAAATGGCGGTGCAAAAGAAAATGTCCATGCGTCACGAAATGGCGGTGCAAAACAAAATGTCGATGCGTCACGAAATGGCGGGGCAAAAGAAAATGTCGATGCGACACGAAATGGCGGTGCAAAAGAAAATGTCGATGCGTCACGAAATGGCGGTGCAAAACAAGATGGTGGCGTTGAACAAAATGGCCTGCAGACAACTAACGTGGACTTCAAAGCGCCACCGTTTTCGACAAAATCATGGAGTTTGAAATATAGAACAATAAGGAGTCAGTTTGAAAATTCTAAGCTATGATAAGGTTAAAAATAATGTGAAATGTAAATTGACGTACCTACCTAATTAATGTTTAAAATTAATAATAGTAATTTTAAAATAATTTGTTATTTATATTTAAGGTTACCTATTTATATTTATATTCAATGATCAAAATGTTTTCTGGGAACACTATAATTTTTTGCTTGAAATGGCCAAGATTTTTTCTGAAAAGTATATAATGTCGCAGGATTTTGATGAAATTTGTTTTTTTAATCAAAAAACTAGGATTTTGATCAAAACCCGGGTTTTGACAAACTCCTGAGACATCCAGTTTTTTGATAAAAAAACTAGTATTTTGTCAAAGTTCTGGTTTTGATAAATTGATTTCTGGTTTTATGATTTCCGGGTTTGGATCAAAATCCTAGTCTTTTTTTATCAAAAAGCCAATTTCATCAAAATCCTGCGACATAAATATAAAATTTGTAATAATTATTTCATTATTTTAACCACATTTAACATCGACAAAATTGAGATATCCGATTAATTTTAAACGGTCAAATAGATAATAGTACATTACGATACAAGTGCGGTGCGTTGATAGTTACAGCCGAGGCGATATTGCTAGCCCGAGCCGTAGGCGAGGGCTACAAGAAAGCAGAGGCTGTAATTATCAAACCGCACGTATGTCGTACGACGTTTTATAACATATTTGCGAGGAAATAGCTAAAAAATTAAAACAATACAGCGAAAAGAAAAAAAGCGAGGAATAATTTTTACTCGTTCACAAATTAGCGATGCGCGCGCATCCACAGGGGTACGTTCAGTCGACCCAGTTCGATATTTATACCGATCGAATCTTATACTAGTGGGACGCACTGAACGTGCACCTTAGCTGCTGTCAGATAAAACTTCACTTCCGGTGCGCCTCTGAACGGGCCGGATAAAAATTAACCTAGTCGAAATTTCGTCTGCCAGGTGTCTCTGAACGGGCAATATAATTTTTAACCAGGTTAAATTTCGATCGATCGAGCGGCTCTGAACGTACCCTAGATTACCTAGTATATATCGCGCAGCGCTTTTTTTTTAAGGCAAAGCACAAAAAACCAGCCAGTATTACTAATAAACTAAATTACCTAATATTTTTTTTATTTTGTTACAGATAAATGGTTGTAATTTATTGTAAAAATTAATTAAATCAAAGAATTAAATGTTTATTTTATTATACTTTATCTCCCGAAGTTAATTTTATTTATAAAATGTTGACCACTTTTCTGCCATAAAAACTCTTTGCTAAGATTTAAAAAAGTACCGTTCGATAAACCGTGCGTTTTACCTAATTAAAAAAAAAACTCGTGTGTTTTACAGCACTCGTGCATTTTACATTACGATTACGCTCAAGTACGTAATAAGATACAATACAATATTGAAATTGGTGTAGTAAGAGACCCTTTACGAGCAAATGTGTTATAAAAAATATAATTATAATTTTCAACTTTTCTCCGATTTATATAAAGTAGGTAAGTAGGTACTTTTTGTTGTTTGTCGGAGTTTTTAAAGTAAATTTAAATACGTAAAAAAACCAAAGTGAGTATTTTGTATTGTGTAATATTTTTTTTATGAAATAATATTTGTTTGTAATATAACTATATATAGAAATGGAAATGAGTAGGTATCTAGATTTTAAAGTAGAATTAAATTAGATTAGTAAAATTTTATACAATTGAATACAGTTTTTTTTTATATATGCGAAGTATCTTTATCTTTAAACCGAAAGAGACAAATACCACTTTTGTCTAAAACGCCACATTACTGAGATATTTTCACTTTAAAATTGATTTTTGAATATATAAAAACTTATTGTTTCTCTACGAGGTTTTTTCGTTTTACTTTTTGTTTTGCCTGCACATTGTTCTATAGGTATAGTGCGCCGAGATTTTCATTCATTTATCACTTATATTTAGTTTTCTATTTAATTAAAGAGGGCGGAAAGTTAGTAATAAATAAGTATTACCACTGAGTAATTAATCAACTAGCAGTATAACAAGATCAACACATGTCACGGTACACTGTACAGTTGGCACAAAACAAAACAGAACGAACGCATCGGAACTTGAACGCGTCGAAAACATTAACAAACGTCAGTCTGGGGTACGTTCAGAACCACATAACAGATCAAGTTAAATAATATATCCTGCCCGTTCGGAGGCGCCGCGCCTGTCAGACAAAATTTCGACTAGGGCCCTATTTTATCAAGCTACAGGCTACAAGTTACAGGATAAAAAGCGGCAACAACAACCAAATTTACTCTAATATCGACAAAATTATAGAGTAAAGGTTGTATTGTATTTTAGGTATATCCTGTTACTGTACACTGTACGAATCATAAAATAAATAAATGTTTAATGTCATTTAATTTATTAAATGATGGTAATGTTAATGCTTTTTCCTGTAACTTTTAGCCTGTAGCCACAGAATTGATATAGTACTACTACATATGTAGCTTAATAAAACGGGGCCTGTGAATTTTTATCCGACTCGTTCAGAGACACTGGAAGTGAAGTTTTATCTGACAGCGGCGATGATTTTGCTCTTGAGTGTGCTAATATCGCTGGCTGTTAAATGTGAATGTGTGTATATGGATGTCTTTCATTGGTCAATGGTTTCGATGTGTTGTAATGAGGAGGAAAACGCAAAGCTAATTGCAGATGGCGCCATCAGCGAGTGTTCCAAAAGAGACCAATGAGAAGACGCACAACTGATATTGACATTGACATTGACAGATTACTGACCAATCACAGGAAAAAGGAACACTCGCTGGTGGCGCCATTTAGTTCCCAGTTTTTATCCCCATTTTGACAGTTATGGTCGGTGCACGTTCAGTGCGTCCCGGTAGTCTAAAATTCATACGGTATAAATTTCATACTGGCCGTCTGAACGCAGCCCAGTTTCGCGCACGCGCACTGAGTATAGGTAGAGCGGGCTGTCAAATAATCACTAATAGACACTGCCATTGTTATTGTTATATATAATAGAAATGCACCTGATCACCTGATTATTACTCTTCTCTGTGAAATGCACTTCATCCATTTGGTTGACCAAAATGTTTTAATAATTTAATGTCTTCAGAGTAGGTGTCGGGATTATAAATAACTCGCTCTCTCTCGGCGACAGCTCCAATATTATGTAGTGCAAGTGCAAGATGGCTCATCTAAATGAAGAATCTTCTGACTGGCAAGTAAACTGTCCAGAAACAAAGCAGAAATTAGCGCACTTGCTTCGTTCACAAAAGTGGACCGACTGCTCGTTCCAGTTTCCGACCAATGCTGGCGCAGGAGACTCGAAGAACTGCTTGTTTGCGCATAAACTCATCCTGGCAATGGCTTCTCCAGTTTTTTCTGCCATGTTCTACGGTGATGTTGGAGAAAAAGAAAGTCCTGTTATCATTGTGGATATTGATCGCCCTACATTTACAGCTTTATTAGAGTACATATATACAGATGAGGTCGATATTCCTGATACAGAAGCTGCAATAAGCCTTTTCATAGCCGGCAATAAATATATTTTGGTTCACCTTGAGAAGAAATGTCTGGATTTTCTTTGCAAAGCTTCAAATGATCCAGATAAGGTGTGCCAAATTTATGAATTTGCTATCTTTTATGGCGAAAAATTCCTTGAAGACAGGTGTATGGAAGTATTCAGCACCAAAGCCCAACTTGTCTTGAATAGCCCTAATTTTCGTTATGCTAACCCCAATACGGTGAAGAGAATCGTTTCTATGGATATACTGAATATAAAAAGTGAGATAGATCTCTTTTATGCCATCTCGGATTACGCTGCTAATAATCTATTTACATCTACTTATTCTGATGATAGCCACAAACTGGCATCACAGCCCAAAGAGTTTAAAATGGACCTTGGAGATCGTGACCAGCAAACATGCGATGCAGCTGATGAAAACATTGAAAAATCTTCTGAAATTATACCATCACACTTAGGCACAAGGAAACCGGGAGATGCTAGGAGAATTCTAAAAGGTATTATAGAAGAGATCCGTTTTCTCTCCATGACTGAAGATGACTTAACAAAAATTTGTTCGACGACAGAAATATTGTCTACAGAAGAAACGACTGCTCTATTTAGTAACTTGGTAAATCCTAATAGTAGCCGTCCAATGCCAGATGGATTTTCATGTGTTAGAGAACAAAGACAGAGGAACACGGGAACAGTGACATTTAGCCATACATTTCATAATGTTTCAAGTATGCCTATGTATAAGGTGCAATACTCGCCAGAATATTATGTACGCAATTTACCCTCCTGGTATATTGCAGCAAATCATTATGATAGTCATTATTTAGCAATAACCTTTTTATGTTTAGCAGACAACACAGTATCTCCGGATCCTGAATGGTCATGTAAAGCTAAAATTGAGCAAAGGCTGCTCTCTGTTAATCCTGTTACTGAACCAATTACAATAAGTTATGAACATACCTTCTGCACGGAAAGTAGGAAAGGACAATTGCTAATTATTAATTGGAATGACCTTATAAATCCAAAAAATAATTACATTAAAGATGACTCCATAACCGTAGAGGTATGTTTCGAGACAGAATCTGTACAGTACGAGAAATCTACTTCTTCTCTTTCTTCTCCTTCTTCTTTGCCTCTTGTGTGGGCCATGTGGGCATCGAGTCTATCAGCCGGGGTAGGGTCAGTACGGCCCAGGATCAGTTCGACCCAAATAATAATACCAGATACTAGTGATGGGCGATTGTTGATAATTCCGGCGATCGAATTAAAAGGTTCTAAATTCGAATAGGTAAATGTACATACGAACAAAAATCATAAAATATTTCAAGCTAATAATATTAAATTCAGTCTTAAGATTATCTTTAGTTTTGTAAGAATCATCTTTGAAAAATTATTTATTTACTAGCTTTCCGCCCCGCGGTTTCACCCGCAGCTAAAAGAGTTTTCCCGTGGGATTGAGTTCCCGCACTGTTCCTACCTTCGAAATTGACGGAATTTCCATACAAACTTTCATCCTCCATTTAACCCCCTTAGGGATGGAAAAAACAAAAATTGTGAAACACGTTTTTATTTATTTATGAGCCTGTGGTGTCCCACTGCAGGGCGAAGGCCCCTCTCCCTTCTTTCCATTTTTCTCGATCTAGTGCCAGTTCTCCATTACAAACACGTATTAATTATTTTATAAACTTAAGTTTAAAATTGGAAACCCTACCTTCAAAATTGACATAATTTCCATACAATCTTCCATCCCCTATTAAACCCCCTTAAGGGTGAAAAATACAAAAACGCTGAAACAAGTATCCATTATTTTTAAAATTTTAGCCCAAATACAAAATTGGAAGATACTACCTTCAAAATTGCCAAAATTTCCATACAAACTTCCATCCCGTATTTAACGGGCCTACGTTACGATACATGATACATCGCGTTCCATCTCGAGTCGGTTGTAAAATGATACAAATGTGGACCCGGCCTTAATTGGGAGTAAATATCTGGTATTATTATTTGGGCCGAACTGACCCTGAGTCGTACTGACCCTACCCCACCAACCGGGCTGGGAGCCCTGATATCAGAGTCTTCAAACTACCTAATAGGCCTGTCACATGGTTTTGTGTAACGACCGCTATCAAAGACATCGACCGGGACCGATACTCCCATGCTGGACTGGGAGCGATAGAAAATCATAGAATGTGCCAGCTGCATCTCCTCCCGGGCATGCTGTAAAAACCAGCTAAGGGATTTGAGGGCTTCAGGCTTCAGTATATTGTAATTTAGGCGATACGGGCTGACAACCTGTCACTACCAATATACAGATCTATCTTAAACAGCCCTCAAAACTTGTCAGACGTGGCGGAATGACCTTTGTTTGGGTCGTCGACGCTATGCCTACCCCATTAGGGATAAAGGCGTGATTGTATGTTAATTTACATAAAACAACTTATCTTTATAATGTTTTATTATGTTTATCTTAATAATAATTATGTTTTACATACATTTTTACGTATTATACAAAATTATCTTTCAGTTTTTTTAAACAATATACAACGTGTAACAGAAAGAGTATATGCATCGTGAAACGTGTGAATCTACCCATGAAACTGAACAACTTTTTCCTAAGGAACATAGGTTGAAATACGAAAAAAAAAATTAGGCTTCCATACAAAATGCATCAGCTGATAGCGCATTTAGTATGGGAAGATTTTTTTTTTTCTTTTTTCGACCTATGTTCCTGAGGGAAATTTGTTCAATTTCATGGGTAGATTCACACATTTCACGATGCATATATACCCTTTATGTTACTTGTTGTAATAATCAGTGCTCGCTCCATGTACGAAATAGGTAACCTCAGAAATATATTATAATTTATTTAATTTCTTACCTAGGGTAACTAAGAGTATTTCGAAGAGAACTTATAATAAAGAGAAAAATCTTTTTTCTATAAATTAAATTGGCAGTGATAGAAGTTTTGCAATTTTTATAATCTTAAAATTAATTTACAAATTAAATTGAGAATGACTAATTTTATTGAATTTTTATCCACAAAAACCTGGAGCGTTTTTGGTTTCGAAAACCCTGCAGGTTTGTTTTTTTAATTAGGTTTTTTATAGTACTTAGATAAGTCCCCGTTAGAAGATCTATGTTTTATCATGTGGTCAATATAACATCTCTAACTTTTGCATATTATGCAATCAAAGTAAAGGATTGAAAATGGTGGTGTTTTGTCTCCCACAAATATTTGCAAAGAAAGGCCAACTCCATTTGCCAGTCTTTATTAACGAACCCTAGCTGTGGCGCTCTCATGCGCAAAAAAATCATAACTTGCAAAATATTGAATATTTCGGAACTTGAACGGACAAAGTATGTCACCTAGTGTTTTTTTTAGAGGTGTTGAATTGGGGAGCAAATAGAACCCCGCAGTTACCATCGAAATTATTGCTAAAACCGGCCATTTTGTGAGTTATGATTTTTTGACGAATGGGGGCGCTACCGCTAGGGTTGAATATTATTTATTCAAAAAAAAAATTGTCAGTAAATTTTTTATGGGATGGCTAAATAAACTGTTTGTGTTTCTTGGGGAAACTTTTTCAGTCTCATGCGGGTGCACACTCTCAAGTTTGGTCAATGAATTTATTAATAGAAGTCAAATTTTATTGATTTTATCTGTTAATAGATGTAAGATAATAATTATCTACTGAGGACAGATGATAGCAAGAAACTTTCTACAACGAAATCTTGACAGGCTTTGCAACTTTTATTTGTATATTTGCAGAATTTTCATTTAGCTTGACCACATAACTAAACAATTGTCTTAATTATGTTGGCTTGGCTTCATAATTATTTTAATAACTACGCCAATTTTTATTAGTGGCTTAGTTAGATAGTCTGCCAAAAGTTTTTTGTAAAGTAACTAAAGCTGATGGCGCTCAAGATATTTTTTGTTCGTCTCATTGTAATACTTATTTTTATGAAGCTATAAAGTTACTAGTTTACAATACAAAAGTATTTAGTGATGAAGTTTTCTTATTGCGTTTAAAAGTAAAAATAAATGTACATCATTACATTATTATGAATTAAAACTCAACCACTAAACCTTTAGTTAAAAAAACTCAATGCAGCTAAAGAATTTACAAAGACCTAAGGAATCACATTTTCAACAACTTAATAGATTTCCTGTGGGAAAATTTGTCTATAAACTACTTGTCCCGTTATCTGTCTGGGATGTCTAGGAATTCCGTCATCATATAACCTTTGTGGATGCAAGAAATATGATGACGGGGTTCTTATACTAACCCCTGATATTTGGGGCCGTTTTCTTAGTTGGAAGGGAGCCAATTCTGACGCGGCGTACTGCGGTTCCTGTTGAAGATTCGTCCTAAATGTCGAAAACGAGTAGTCCCTTTCAACAGGCACTACAAAACCGCTAGGAGTTCTGATACTGACAGCTGGTGGGAGATTTGGCGCCAAAGCTTCGTTCAGACGCACGTCATAATCATTCTCAATTGAGTCGGCAAGGTTTTGCTTGATTGAGATATTTTCTAAAATTGGCTTCCCAGTGGCTGTGTAAGGTTTGGATATGTCTGGTTTGGGTTGAGGCTTCAAAATTGGTCTAAAAGTGTCTTCTTCACTGCTAGGTTTAGTCGTTGCATAATTCTTGTAGATATTAGGTTCAAGGTGATATGTATGTTTGGGTTTTTGCACCACTTGCTTAAACTCTTGGAAAAATTTTTCCTCTCCTTTTGCTGTATCGTATTCATCAGTTACTTTGGAATGAACATGCTTATATTTTGGCACAGGGGTAGCTTGAGTAGCTAAGTAGGGTTTTAGGTAATCGCCTGGAGATAAAGAACTTTCAAGTTGCTTTTGAATAGCCTCATATTGATCGTTGTAAGTTCTTAAAACTTTTGTGGCTAAATTCTTCGCTCTTTCTTCAGTTGTTGTCAAAACAGTTGTGGTTGTTGTTGCCGGTTTACTCGTCTGTGTTGTTGCTGGTTTTTCTGTTGTCGGTTCTGGAGTTTCAGGTTCGGCTGTTGTTGTTGATTTGTGAGTATCTTCGTAGTCTACTTCATCGTCTTCGTAGTATTCTTCATATTCATCAGTTGGTGCTGGTTTTGTTGACGGTAGCTCGGTGACGTAAGTCGTTGTCGGTTGTTCCGTTGTAGTTGTATATCTCGTTGTTGTATATTCTGTTGTCGTTGGTTCTGTTGTTGTAGGCCTTGTTGTTGTTGTAGGCCTTGTTGTTGTTGTAGTTGTAGTGGTGGTTGTTGTTGTTGTAGACGTGGTAGTGGGTCTAGAAGTAGTGCTTATGGGACTACTTAAATTTCTGCCACCGACAGGCTGCAATCCTCTGGGTAAGTATGGACTTCCACTTCTAGAAGGTAAAAAAGGTCTCCTTACTACTTTAACATTAGGTTTTAAATCTTTCATTTTATACGTGATATCTTCATCTAAAATTTTTGGCCTGTCATTGGCTTTTTCGTCGTACTGGTAGTAGTCATCGTCACTTGGTCGTCTAGTTGGTCTGTCTTTACTTCTATACCTTTGAGTTTGTGTCTGTGGTTTGATTTCATAATCATAATCGTCTTCAAAATGTCTAGGGGGCTTGTAGTTCGCTGGTTTCTTATGAGGCCTCGATGGCTTAAATTTTGCTCTTTCAACTGGCTCTGGAATAGGCCTTTTCTCGATTGTGCTAGTTTTTCCAGAAGACGAAGGTCTGCTTGTGTCCTCGTCTTCATATTCGTCGTAGTAATAATCATCTTTAGGCGGCGCCTTAATTGTAGTTACAACAGCAGGTACATAATCATATTTTTCTCTTTCAGTTATCGGCACAGGCCTTTTAATTTTAGGAGGCATACGAGGCTGAGCAAAAATCCCACGTCCGTTAGGTTTTACCAAAGGAGTATCAGGCCCAGTACTAGGCCTCTTTTCTTCGAGCCTGTCATCGTCCCTATACCGATCGTCACGATTTCTATAAGGTCTATCTTCTCTGTATCTCCTTCCTTCATTATACGGCCTGTCTCTATCGTCTCTTACAGGTATCCTGTCATCACGAGGTCTTGGTCTTATACTATCTCTGGATCTTGGTTCATCTCTAGTTTTTTTCTCGTCAAGAGGTCTGATTACATCTCGAGGCCTTATTTCGTCACGGGGTCTAATTTCATCTCTTGGCCTTATTTCGTCCCGTGGCCGAATTTCATCCCTGGGTCTTATTTCATCTCGAGGCCGTTTTTCATCTCTGGGGCGTATTTCATCTCTTGGTCTTATTTCTTGTTTATCTCTCAATCTTCCTTCATCTATTGGCTTAACAGATTCGTCTCTTCTAGTCGTTTCTGATTCCCGAGGTCTTTCACTTCTTACTTCATCCCTTGGCCTTATATCCTCTCTCTGCGGTCTTGGTCTTTCGTCAAACTGATCGTCATCCCGAGGTTTAGGCCTTTCCTCACCAGGTCTTCTTTTCCCTATAAAACCAGGTCTTCTAACATCTGTAGGTCTTCGGTCCTCACCAAATCGTCCATCTTCAACCGGTTTTCGATCTTCAGTGGTTCTTCTTTCTTCAGGCGATCTCTTGTCTTCAGTTTGTCTTCTATCATCAACTGGCCTTTTATCTTCAACAGGTCTTCTGTTTTCAGATGGTCTTCTGTCTTCTACAGGTTTTCGATCCTCTGCAGGTCTTCGTTCTTCTACTTCTGGTCTCCTGTCATCTACAGATCTCCTGTCCTCTACCGGTCTCCTGTCATCTTCAGATCTCCTGTCGTCTACCGGTCTCCTGTCATCTACAGATCTCCTGTCGTCTACCGGTCTCCTGTTATCTACAGATCTCCTGTCGTCTACCGGTCTCCTGTCATCTACAGATCTCCTGTCATCTACCGGTCTCCTGTTATCTACTGGTCTCCTGTCATCAGCAGGCCTCCTGTCATCGTCATCGTACGGTCTTGACCTTTGTCCTCCGTAATGGTTTCTCTTCCCTGGTCTTCTATCGTAAGGTCTTCTGTCGTCATAATCATCCTCTTCCTCATCTCGCGGTCTCGGACGAGATTCGTATCTGGAACATGTGGGAAAATAAGTTAAGTTAATTATTTGTGGTTAAGATGGACAAATTTTTCACAAAAAAAAACGTTTAATTTAAAGGATGGTAGGGGTAGGTAGGTAATGAATGCACCACTGCTCACCTGTAATCCTCGTCATCGTATGGCCGCCGTTTTCCCGCTGGTCTGCGATCTGGTCTTCCACGGCCTCTGCCTCCACCACGTCCCCTGGAAAATTTATATTTAGTTTCATGATTATAGGCCTACCTCAGTGATCTAATGGTTTAGTCTAGGGGAACATAAAGTTAATTTTGTCTAAAGTTGATTTAGTTGCATCAGCGATGTTACGTAAGACAATTAGTGTGTATCATGGACTTTTCATACATTTTCTAAGAAAACGTAGCCGGCCGTCATAACACTTCAAGTACGACACGTAAGTCTAGTGTGAATACACCTTAAGTCAAGTTAATTGTCTCAAACTATACCTGTCTTCATAATCATAATCGTCCTCGTAGTACTCGTCATCGTAGTTGTATCTGTAGTAGGGCCTCCTGCGGGGTGGGGGGCGGCGGGGGGCTTGCGTAGTTGTTGTAGTCGTAGTGGGGGGAGGGGGGGGAGGAGCTGCCGTGGTCGCCTTGTACAGGGCTTCGTTTCTGGAAAACAAGAGATCATCATCACATCACATAACTACATAGCGTGCCGTATTCAAATGAAGTATCAATTTTATACATATCTCACTATGTTATTAGATCCGATTCGAACGCGTACACAACTTATTAAGTTCAAACCTGTCACGAGATAACAGAAAGAGGTGGCAGTATAAACAAGATTTTTCTTTTCTGTTCGCCCCAGGCGGAAAATTATTTTAGGGCGTCCGCTGCGTTAAGCGGGTGCACGGCGCGGGCGCCCGCGCGGCGGTTTTGTTTCATATTATCTCATCGACGGGCGACCCGCTTAACGCAGCGCTGCTCTATGAGATATTATGAAACAAGCCCGCCGCGCGGGCGCCCGCGCCGTGCACCCGCTTAACGCAGCGGACGCCCTTAGTTAAATCTTGTTTACGCCGAATTGTGGCCATTGTTTACACACTTTTTTTAATAAATGTTTCTCTTCTCCATTACCTGCTGAAGTAGTTGGGAGAGTTCTTGCAATCCACTACTGATACAAATTGGCAGATGAAGGTCTTCTGGTCAAAGGCTGTATAGTTGGCACAGAGGAAGTCATAGCGAGTGCCGAAGAGACAGTGGTGGTAGACCTGAAATTTTTTAATGAAGATTTAAGGTGCTATAGCGGGAGGACAGCAGTAGGCTCGTATTTATAATCAGCTCTCAAGAGTGACAGCGAGTTTGAGTTCGAATCAGAAATGTCATTTCAGTACTAAACGACCTGTCAAATCCATACTTAATATTGCTCTCACTCTTAAGATCGCTTTATAAATACGAGCCTTAGTCAATGAAACTGAACAAATATGAGCAGGAAATTCTTTCAGGAATTAAAATTAGCTATCCCATAGAAATTGTCTGATCGAGGTGGTCATTTTGTATGGCCAAGTATTTTTTTTTCATTTCCTGAAAGAGCGTTCTGGTCATATTTGTTCAGTTTCGTTAACTGAACAACCCCTTTTAGTTTTCGTTACAGGTAAACTTACCTACACCTGGTGGTGTTTTGGCGAATTCGGCAATTGGCCGTTTTGTGGTTATTTCACAACGTTCATTGGCCGAAATAAAAGGACATTTCACGTATTGTTCGTTTTGCAATGCACATTCCGCGGAATGCCCCTTTTTTTCGGCCAATTTGCGAATTCGAGGATTGTGCGTAATACATACATAAAATCACGCCTTTATCCCTAATGGGGTAGACAGAGCGAAAACGACCGAAAGGTCATTTCGCCACGTCTGACCAGTTTTGAGGGTTATTTCAGATGGTCATAATATGTATTGCTATAGTGACAGGTTGTCAGCCCATCGCCTAAATTGCAATACATTAAAACCCTCTAATCCTTTAGCTGGTTTTTACAGCATGCCCGGGAGGAGATGCAGCTGGCACATTCTATGTTTTTCTATCACTCCCAGTCCAGGATGGAAGTAACATGTATACTATCTTCACCTGACACTTATGCGGCACAGATGCGTAGAACCCGTCATGCAGTCCATCGCATTTGAAGTCCATGGTTTCCGGTGGTGGGACGGACTCGAAAAACGGGTACTCTGATAGGTTGTACCCGTTCAATTCCCGGGGAAGGTTCGGGTCGTAGATGTAGTCTATCTGAGGGATTCCGGTGTATTTGGACGTCGTGTTGGTCGATGGTTCGCCCCCTTCTACTGTTGCTTCTGGCTGTAATTGAAAAAAAAAAAAACAATTATAGAAAAAAACCGACTGCGTTTTAGTTAACATTATGTCATAATTATATGTCAAATAGGGGAAAATTTACAGGGCTTAAGTAAATCAGTTGCCTGTCATATTGCCTGGTCATTTTTGTCACATTCACAGATCTCTTCCAGCCTAACCTAACCCAACAGCTTTCTTTAAGTGAACTTTAAATCGTTGAAAGTGCTAAATTGAAGTTGAAAATTATGTAGCAAATCAAATATGTTTTCAATCATACCCCAC
>JARACY010006141.1:0-18639 GCA_029255725.1 Scrobipalpa atriplicella
CAATACAATACATAGTATATATTTTTGTCACTAGTTAATAAGTTTTTATATTTTCTATTTTCTTTTCCTAAAATATGAATGTTCTTTTGCACAAGTACAAAACTTTGTAAAACAAATAATGTAACGGTTGACTGGACTATCACGTCACAGGTTCGACCTAGTGTGAAGTCCAATTGAAATATCTAAACAATTTGTAACTTACTGGTAAATAAAGATTTATTATTATTATATTTGTTTTATACATTTTTGTATCTCTCCGAAGAAGTATTCTGGCACGGGCCGGAGCCAAGTTCTATAGTGAATCTAATGACAGAAATTTTCGGACTATCCTGCATGTATTGAGAATGACTGCTTTTTGCATGAGTATGAGTGTGGATGTGTTCATTTTGAGTGTATGAAGGCTGGTGTGTAAGGTTTTTGGAATGACTCCTGTGCTAGAGATAATTATTGGGATTGTTCTAACCGAGCTAACTTGCCACTGTTTTTTTATTTCTATGGTTAGTTCAGTATATTTAGCAATTTTTTCTGTGTGTTATTATTATTTATTATTATTAGGGGCTAGGGTGTCCGACACGCTGCTAGTGTCACAGACCCGCCGCGCTCATAAGTAATCTGTGCTATCGTCTAGGTTTTTTATTTATTTGCACTGCTCATCGAGGAAGGTCAAGATCATGGCCATTTTTTACGCTTACATCTCATAGATCTATTATATTACCTGTTTATTATTATTGACTCTATTTAAGGCCAAACCGAAGGCCACGTTTGTGGCTTAACTAAGTATAAGAGCTATAACTAAAAAAGAAAGCTGAGTAAGAACCTACGTAGATAATATGGAATTGGATTTGGGTTCACTAGCTCTTTTTGACCGTGACCGACCATGGTAGTGAAAAATGTGCTTCAAATGTAGAACAAAGTCGTAGTCGTAGTTCATTATTGTATTGATGTTTGTTACTCAATCACACTTCAACCACTGAACGGATCGAGTGAAACTTGGGACACATAGCGTGAAACTAAGGCTCGTATTTATAATCAGCTCTCAAGAGTGACAGCGAGTTTGAGTTCGTATCAGAAATGTCATTCCAGTACAAAATTACCTGTCAAATCCGCACTCAATATTGCTCTCAATCTTGAGATCGCTTTATAAATACGAGCCATAGCGTCAAAGACTACGAAGAAAAAGGGTGTGATTACCGCGTGCCTCTTATCTTTGCCATTTCATGTTCGTACAATCAAATATGTTTAATTAAATTATAGTTATAATCCGATAACGTTTTCAAATAGGTACTTCTTTCTAAAGCCCGATCTACGTGAAATATTTCCAAGGTACTATCTATGTATTTGGCGTTCAAGGTGTTTTAGCGACACGTTAAGAATATTGTTCAAGCAGGACTATAAAATAAGATATTGATTTTTAATACTTCCGCCGCTCTAACACGGCTATCTAGGAGATCCGTGGCAATGACGGCCGCTGATTAGAATTCACGATACGATTACACTCTGTTATCGAAATCAATCATCTATTGATGTAAGCCAACGTGATGCGAGCAATAAAAAACATCAAGTGTAGGTCGCCTTCTTCTGTCGTGTGGGTTTCGAGTCGAACGACCCGATGGACCCTGGTGTCAGAGTTTTTAAACCGCCTCATATCCGCTAATGGGCCTCTGACATGATTTCTGTAACGACCTCTATCAAAGACAGCGACCGGGACCGAGGGTCTTTTCAGACAATCAGGTGATTCAGCCTGTAATGTCCTACCTAACCGAACTGGGGAAAATCTCACACAGTGATAAATTAACAAATATCCACTTTGCGTTCCCCCGCTGGGAATCGAACTCAGGACCTCCGGATCGAGAGCCCATGGCTCAGACCACTAGACCACGGATCAGTTGTTCCAATCCAAAAGGGAGGAAACCAAAACAATAACCGTCTTACTTGCTAACATCATAAAGGACATCGTCATAAGCCGTTCGAAGGTGTTTTTTTTGTGGTCGCAGCGGTTTCGTTTAATAAGCTTCCAATGAACGTCTCTTCAAAAGATGTGGCCTTCAGTGCAAAAAGATACCATTTGTCAGCATAGAGTTTCCGAGGTATACGCAGTTTTGTAAAGTGAGGTGAAAAATTACATTCCGTCAATAAACAAATTCTGCAACTTTGTATAATAAGTAAAAAGACTGTATATCATACCTACATCATAATATTATATGATGTTTATAACTTGTATAAACGTATAAACACATCAAAATCTATCTAATGAACAAGATTATTTTTTAATATTTTTATTAAATTATCCTTTAAATGCTTTATCTTAAAATAAGATTTTTCAGGGTTTTATGCTCAAAGGCCTTGTAAAAAAATGGTGTGCGTTTTTGAATTATACTTATATAAAATATAATAATTATATTTAATTCATAATATTAAATGACTATACATACTATATAAGTCTTAACTCCCCGACAACTGGTAGGTACCTTTTTGCGCGGAAGGCCACAGGTGTTTTTGCGGCTGTTGTGGCGTTAATAAGCTTCCAAGAAGCTGTGTAGGTACGTGTACCTGTCCACGGGGAGGCGCCCAGGCATCACTGGTCAGCAATTTGGCAATAATGTGGTTGGACAGCCAGACATGTTTCAGATTGAGAGGTCGTTGATCTTCATTTTGGCGCGTAATCTGCGCTCGGAACTTTCCCATGCCACGTGAATTCAGTTCGAGTTAGGTACTATAAATTACCTACACCACAGACTAGACCTAGGTATAGGTACCGCGGTAACTTCCAACCTACCTACTTTATGACATATCATATCATCTATAGCAAAGGCAGAGGAATGCAAAAAGAAAAAAAACAGCCCAGTTACCAGTTACGAGCACCGCCGCCGTGGATCAAATTTGTGCTAACATACCTACTTATTTTATTATGTTATTATTTACATCCTCTCTTTAAATAACACTTAGCGCCACCTTGTTTCCAGAGAAAATAATATTTATTGCAGTGTTTCTTTTGTGCAATTCATTGCTCTGAATTTGGCAGTAACAAAAGGGTACAATCGCATTCCTAACGTGCTTCTTATTCATTGAATTTTCTAAGAAATACAAAACTTTTTTTATCCATTCATTATGGTCTTTTCAATGTGACAATAAATGATTCCAAAAGCTCCGACAGGTGGCTTTAGTTGTATATGATCTGTCAAAACTTGAGACAGGCTTCATACTAAAATCTTTATGCTTATGCGAAAACTATTGACAGATCATGATCTGCTAAGCCCTCTATCAGAAACTGAGATCAGAAATAAAGATCATCTCTCAGGATCATCTGTTCTTTTTCTTCTACAAATGTCATATTGAAAAGCCCATAAAGAATTAACGTCATAATCATAAACACTGTCATAAACAGACGAGCCGAAATACAAACCAACGCACCGACGACATTCCCATAATCCTACCCTACCCGACCTCGCTCGATCGAATGTGATGAACCAGATCAAAATATAATGCCTAAGTATTATGCTCACTCAGAAAAAAATGTCGGAGTTATTGATCGACTATGGTATGGTATGGACTTAGGTAGAATAAAACCGCTAACCCTGAAAAGACCCAAATAATTTCTTTGAATTAGGGAATTAAAATTCCTGAGTATAATAATATGTTTTATACTACACCTATTCGGAAAGTATATTAGTTCTTACTTAAAAAAAGGAAAGAAAGTACGTAAATCCAAGCGAACGAATATGCGGGCGGCAAAAATATATGGGATTTACTTTCTCCCCTAGGGGAGAAAGTATTTTCTCCCCTCCTATTTTTTTTTTAATTCATAATTCAAAACTAGAAACAGGCGAATGCCAAAAAACAAAAAGTTTGTATGTCGAAGCCCACAAAATGATACTGGCCACTTACATTTTTTGGCAGTATGTGCTTTGCTTCATTGGTCTCTTTTATATTTTTAAGTAAAAAATATGGCAAAATCAACATGTCCGCGCGAATTCTTTTTCGTTCTTTGATTTATATGACTTATTTAATGTAAATTAAGTGTTTAGTGTTTTCGATGTAATGTGTATTAATATGTGTTTTGTTTGTTTGTGTTCTGTTCGCATGGATGATGACACTTCAAATGTTCTTAAGTTATCTTCTCATGTAAGTGATATCATTCTTTATCTTACAAGGATTTTTGATTATATTTTCCTCATAGGTGTAGTATAAAGCACTATGTATAACTCGGAAGAAAATGCGATTCTCAACTCGTGTGTATGAATCGGTCATGTTCTCTCCTCGTTAAACAATGTACTATTCCTCGATAGCGTTTTCCCTATAGATTATATTGGTACCACAGAAGTGTAAGTAATTATTTAAAAAAATGTAAAACATTTTTAGTACGTTATATTTTCTTAAAACTATTTCATTATTATTGACAATACCACTGCTTATTTCTATTTCCAGCTCTGAAGACAATTGCATAATCGCCGTTTTTTATAATTCCAGAAATTCCTGTACCAAATTGCGGCTGTGCTCGCCGCGATCACCATCACAACCACCAGCGTAGTCAAGTCGCCAAGCCTTAACAAGGATGGAAACTTCGAGCTGCTGATCCTACACAACAACGACATGCACGCGCGCTTCGAACAAACCTCCCAGCTCAGCGGCACTTGCACCACGGCTGACAGGGAAGCTGGGAAGTGCTACGGAGGATTCCCAAGAGTCGCCACTGTGTGAGTAACAGTTTTATACCCTACAAAAGTCAAGAAAGTATCCTAAAAAATGATGGAATCTTCTTGCCTCTAATACAACAGACTTCCTAGCTCAGCGGCACTTGCACCACGGCTGACAGGGAAGCTGGGAAGTGCTACGGAGGATTCCCAAGAGTCGCCACTGTTTGAGTAACAGTTATATACCCTACAAGAGTCAAGAAAGTATCCTCAAAAATAATGGAATCTTCTTGCCTCTAATACAACAGAGTTCCCAGCTCAGCGGCACTTGCACCACGGCTGACAGGGAAGCTGGGAAGTGCTACGAAGGGTTCCCTAGAGTCGCCACTGTGTGAGTAACAGTTTTATACCCTACAAAAGTCAAGAAAGTATCCTAAAAAATGATGGAATCTTCTTGCCTCTAATACAACAGAGTTCCCAGCTCAGCGGCACTTGCACCACGGCTGACAGGGAAGCTGGGAAGTGCTACGAAGGGTTCCCTAGAGTCGCCACTGTGTGAGTAACAGTTATATAGTCAAGAAAGTATCCTCAAAAATGATGGAATCTTCCTGCCTCTAATACAACAGAGTTCCCAGCTCAGCGGCTCTGGCACCACGGCTGACAGGGAAGCTGGGAAGTGCTACGAAGGGTTCCCTAGAGTCACTACTGTGTAACAATTTGTAACGGTTTTCCAACCTTAACCAACATAATGCTTACATGCTAAGATATTTACATCATTTTCTTTATAAAAGCCCAGTCTAGATGAAAACGTGAAAACAAATAACATTACCATTTTTGGTAAAAATGAGACTTTTGTACGTTCAAAAATTTAATATTGTAAGATCTGCTGAAAAACTCATTGTGAATTGAAAGAAAGAAGTCTTGAGTTACAGACTGAGATAATTGGTACTGCCTAGACGGCCTTGACATGCTTGCTATCAACAGGTTATCGATTAACTGCAACGTCTCATTCATAAATAAAACTCGATTCATTAAAACTGCTCCTGTGATAATGTATTTGTGATAAAACAGGGATTAAAAAAGTTTGCTGACCAAAGCAACCCGTAAAGCTGAATAACTTTCACCAAGGAACATTGGTCTAAATATAAAAATAAATTAAAAGTAAAAAATACATTTTATAAACAAGCTTTTAAAAGAATAAAATAAATTTATCCTGTATGGGATTTTTACTACCAACTTATAACGTCTTAATTACTCAATTTATATGTTACCTATAAAAGCTTGTCGCGAGATTTAATTAGAATTAAGTACCTACTTGTTCTTATATACTCAGTCTGAGAATTAAAAAACACAATTATTTGAAGTTATTTTTAATTACTTATTTGTTTAATCTACATAGGTAAATCTCGCGACGCGACAAGCTTTTATAGGTAACATATTGAGTTATGAAGACGTTATAAGTTGGTAGTAAAAATCTCATAAGGATAAATTTATTTTATTCTTTGTAGCGCAATTAAATAAAAGCTTGTTTATAAAGTACTCAAGACAACAAAGCTAAGAAGACCAAACTCGGCTATCTTTGCACTTTCCACAAGGGAGTTCCAATGGCTATCTATCGGCTTCATCATAAGACCCTCGTCATAATGCGTAATAGAAAGTGCTCAAGATAACAAAGGTAATGAGCCCAAACTCGGCTATCTTAGCACTTTCCACAAGGGAGTTCCAATGGCTATCTGTCGCCTCCATCATAACACCCTCGCCATCATGATTAATATAAAGTGCCCAAAATAACAAAGCTAAAGAATCCAAATTTGGCTACCACAGCACTTTCCATTATGGAGTTCCAGTGCATATCTGCTGGCTCCATTACATCATCAAATCAGCTTATTGGTATCATATCTTAATATTGCATTTGGCCCGATTCGTAACAATCTCAACTAAAATTATTGCCATCCCGTTCTGTTGATGATAGAAAGTGACAGGTATGGACTTATATTAGTTAAATCGCGTATTTTGCAACCACGCTTTTACTCTTCTGTGTTCCCTCCCTCCCATTCAAATGGTGTCAGTGGCTCCAGTCATTTTGATTTTGAGGCCCGAATTTTTTTTCTGATATCAATAAAATTTAAACGGACCATACACCTCAAACCAAATTTTTTTAAAAGGATTTCGCCTTTATCAAGAAGTCACATAGGCTATTTTTCTTATTCCTACCGGAAAACTCATTAACAACCTTATTGATTTTTGTAACTACGAATTGCTACAAGTAGGTATCTAATCTATATATTCCACTTACTGATTCCAGGGTGAAAGAGGCAAGGCGTGCCGCAGCTGCAGGCGAAGGTCCACCGGTTCTGTATCTCAATGCTGGTGACACTTACACCGGAACCGCCTGGTTCACCATCTACAAGTGGAAAATCGCTGCAGAGTTCATCAACGCTCTGGAGCCGGACGCTGTGGTGAGTTTTAAACGGAATCCAGATGATGTTGCTGCTATTTGTGATTGTTTCTCGGATCGAATAATACAGGCAGTTAAATAATAGCATACCAAACCTTAAGGTGTGATTCTACCCACGGAACTGAACACTTTCCTCAAAGAACATAGGTCGAAATATGAAATAAAATGTTGGCCCTCCCTTACAATTTGTTTTAGCGGCTCGAGTCATTTTGTATAGGAGAGCGAATTTTGTTCATATTTCGACCTATGCTCGCTCCTTGGGGAAAGTTGTTAATTTTCATGGGTAGGAGGATCATCAGATCATCACATCACACCCTAAAGTTTGCTCCGCATTTTTTTTACTCCCTGTATAATTAAAGCATTTAAAGCTTTCTTTATTGAAAATGAAAATGGCGACCATCGGGTGTTCGGTCGGTCAGGCAGGTCAGTCACTTTCTTTTTGCCATACCGTGTCGAGGGACAAAATATGATAGCCGCCATTTTCAATTACTTCCGTTAAATTTTATGGATGTCGCAGTAAGATAGATCTAGCCGTGATATGATTATATCCCTAGGGGTATGATCATATGCCGTAACATAGTTATATGAGCGATTCATTACTAAAATCCTAGGAACACAATTATGATACGGTTTAGTTTAGACAAGTTTAGTGATATTAGGTTAGGTTAGGTTATGTTATTTACTAGATAAATAATAGTAATATGACTATATTCCTAGGGATATGATTATGTTACGGCATATGATCATATCCCTAGGGATATAATCATATCACGGCTAGATCTATCTTATTGCGACATGGAGATTGTGAGCTCTACAGGACGTGCTTTTTCTACAAGACTTTTTTTCATGTATTTGTATGTGTGTCTGTCTAGTTCGGGGATTAGGGGAATCCCGACGCTAAGCCAGCATCTGTCCTGACAGCTGTCAAATCGGGAATTAGCATCACTTTTTGATGCTCGATCAGCTCATAGGTTACCTACTTATTTACTTATAGTAATAGTAAGTAAGTAACATGCCTAAATATTCGTGTTTCGTATTATGATGTAATGTTCTTTGTTTGTCTATTATGTTTTGTAATTTTACGTAACATGTATCAGTGTAGATATTTTGTACCTAGTAGATATATTGTCTTCAAAATAAATTGCAAATTACTAATACATTTTTTAAGAAGAGGAAAAAAAGAAAATGGACATGGCTTTCGCCGGACTCGAACACTAAAAATGAAGTTGACTATATCCTAGTGAAAAAAAGAGAAAGAGTTTACAATACAGAGGTTATACCCATGAAATTCCCCTCTGACCATAGACTAGTCAGAATGACATACAAGCTTGATGAGAAAATAGGAAGACGCAAAATACAACACGGAATAAAGTCAAAGAACTTTACTGATAACCAAAAAGAGCTACTACAGAAGAAATTTCACCAAAATCTGAAAATAGAAGACTCTACCGACATTCAACAATACTATAAAAAAATCACACAAGCTATCTCAGGCTGCCTTCAAAGTCTACCAAATGAAGAGTCTAAAACAAAAATTAACTACATCTCAGAAGAGATAGAGACACTAATTGAAGAAAGAGAAAAGCTGAAAAACATCACACAGAGAACTGGGAAACAAAGAAAAAGACTCAAATTACTACACAAGAAAATAAGAAAAAAGATTGTTGAAGCGAAACAAAAGAAAAAACTACAATCTTTAGAAAATGAATTAGACACCAGAAGCTCTACAAAAAGAAGTTACAAAATACATAAACAACAAAATGAATGGGTGCAAACGCTTACACATAAAAATACAAAAAATGATATGACAAATAGAATAAACATTGTAGAGATTGCAACAAATTTCTATAAAGAACTCTACTCCGATAAGCACAATAGCAGAGATATAAGCTATACCATAAACAAGAAAGAGACTGATGATGTCCCAGACCTGCTTACTAGAGAAATAGAATCAGCAATATCGCAACTAAAGAAAGACAAAAGCCCGGGTGAAGATAAAATTACCAACGACACAATCCTAGCATTATTAGAACCGCTGTCACCTCATCTTACGACACTCTACAATAAAATAATACAACTGGAAGTGATCCCAGAAGAATGGAAAGTGTCACTGGTTACGCTACTATATAAAAAAGGAGACCCAAAACTAATAGATAACTATAGGCCTATAAGTCTGTTGCCAACACTATACAAAGTCTTTGCCACAGTTATTTTGAAAAGAATCACGAAAGACTTAGACAGCCATCAACCCAGAGAACAAGCCGGATTCAGAAAAGGTTACTCTACTACAGATCACATATTTAGTGTGACACAATTAATAGAAAAGTATAAGGAATATAATAAAACACTCTACCTGGCTTTTGTAGATTACACTAAAGCATTTGACTCTATCTCACATGAGAGCTTATGGGAAACCCTAGAGAACCAAAATGTCAATCAAAAATACATAAACATAATAAAATCAATCTATAAAAACTCTACTGCGAAAATAAAGCTTGAACGAATTGGAGAGCCCTTTAAGATCGAACGAGGAGTAAAGCAGGGGGATCCTATATCGCCAAAATTGTTTACAGCTCTATTAGAACATATCTTTAGAAAGTTGGACTGGGATGAATATGGCATAAACATTGATGGAGAAATACTGTCGCACTTAAGATTCGCAGATGATATTGTGTTATTTTCGGAGAGCCATGAGAAAATCGAGATAATGCTAAGGACTCTAGATTCAGAAAGCCGCAAGGCAGGTCTATGCATGAACACTAGCAAAACTAAAATTATGACCAACGGAGAGCAAATAGAAATCACAATACAGAGTGGCAAAATAGAGTATGTTAGCGAATATATCTACCTGGGACAACTCCTTTCATTCGAAGACTCCATAAAAAAAGAAATTGACAGAAGGATTGCTCTAGCATGGAAAAAATACTGGTCGCACAAAGACGTATTCAAGAGTAAACTTCCATTACGGCTAAAGAAAAAACTAATGGACAACACCATCTTACCCACTGTGACATATGGATGCCAAACCTGGCCACTGTCAAATGAAATAGTCCACAAACTAAGAACTTTCCAAAGAGCTGTAGAGAGGTCAATGATAAACGTGAAATTAAGAGACAAAATAAAATGTACAGATATCAGAGCTAGAACAAAAATCACGGATATCATCGAAACAACCTGTAAACTCAAATGGAAGTGGGCAGGACATGTGGCGAGGCTAGACGACAACCGATGGAGCACAAGAATCCTTCACTGGTACCCACGAGAAGGCGAGAGATCAAGGGGCAGGCAGAAGAGGCGCTGGAGAGATGACATCGTCAAGGTGGCGGGGATCACCTGGCATAGGCTCGCGGAGGACCGCCGCGGCTGGAAGAACATGGAGGAGGCCTTTGCCCGACAATGGGCGTCCGAATAATAAAAAAAAAAAAAAATTTATATACTTGCATGATTTACTTTATTTAATTACTAAATGTGATAGTGAGTAACTATTAATTAATTATTCCAATTCAATTTTAAGGAATGTCTACTGATTATTACTTTTAACATAATTTATTGGCATGTATAATTATTAATTTAAGTTCGGAAATAAAAGGCTATTTTATTTTATATTTTATTTATTTTATTAGATATATTGTCTTTGTAAGTCAAAGAGTATATTGACTTCGTTTTACAGATTTACATAAGTACTTTGCAGACACTGCAAACCATAACTGTAACGAAATATTTTATACAATAACGCTCAAAAAATTTAGCTAAGAATATTCCCAACCAGCAAATTGGCTGAAATTGCTGCCTATTTTGTTACTCAGAGTTATATAATGGTGTTATAAGAGTTCCGGAAGCAGATTAAAGCAATACAATTGCTTCTGTTGCTGCTTATAGCTGCATGAGCTACTTTAAGTGCTAAAGTTGATTCTATTATCACCTTAAATCTTACAAAAGATCTTTTAAGAACTCTTTTGCCTCTTAAGCCCATAGATAAGAGTTAGTAGATGATAGGTTACCACTTTAAGCTTCATAATAGCTGCGTTTGCGCATCTTATAATCCGTTTGACTGCATAAGTGAGTTCGTTACAGGTATTTGAATGTAGCTGCATAAAGTATTTAATGATTACTGTTGTACTACTAGCAGTGCCATAGGGGAAATAACTCTGCACTCTTAAGCAGGTTTTAGTTTCAATTATATGCATAATGGTACTATAGACTACTTACAATCTTTAGAAAGGAAGCAAGAGCTTCTTTGAGTAACAAGTGTCCAATGGGCCAGGCCTTTAGCGGCTCTTTTAATGGTTCTGACTGTACTAAGGTAGTAAAAATAACTCTAAGCTTTTTAAGAGAAGAAATTAGCACAAAAGACTGCAAGAGAGAGCCAATAAGGTGAAAATAAGGGTTTGTAGCTGCATGACTCAAACGCCATTTTGATTTAGATAATTTTGATTTCTTTGTTTATATTTTTAGGTTATATAGTATTTTTTTAGCAAAACTCTAGACAAATAGACCAATTTATAAGTAGCTTGTGATTACCTTTCAAGTTTTGTAACATTCTCATATGTAAAAAAGCAATAACAACGTAAATTAAGATCTACTTTCAATACCGTATGTAAATTGAACAGATGAAATTTTATTACTTTGATGATAAAACAAGGGCGCGTTAAAATTACTCTAAATAATGTTACCTTTTTGCACGGTAAACTTGCCGGCGTTTTGCGATACGCATATAAAACACTTAAGACTCAAAAACATAATACTTACTTGATTGAATAAATAATTTTAATGGCCGCCAACTGGTATTTATGATGCACTGCACTGATATTCTATTAATACTGTGGATGTCAAAAAAGAACGAAAGAATTACAGCTATGAAGGAGCTTCGAATATAATCATTCGTTCATTCTTTCGTTCACTAAGCGCTACAAGGGCTTCAAAGTGGTAATAATTATAAATTACAGCTATTGTGCTACTTTTATGCTGCTGTTATGCAGTAGAATTAGAACTATGGGCTGCAAAAAGTGGTGCCCAATTGGCGACACAGTTGCTTTATAGTTGCTGCATAGCGTGATCTATTTCTTACGCTTAGCACCTTGAGGAATAATCGGATTGGCTCTATAGCCTCACAGCAGCTAATTTTGCTGGTTGGGTTTGCCTTGGAGATGAGGAGAGCATCTTTGTATGGAAAATGCTTTTTTTTTCGAGCCAAAATTTTTGTGCTTTGAGAAAGTTGTGTTCACGCACAGTTGGTATCACCAGTAGAACATGTGGTTTAAACTTTTTTACACCCTGTATAATGTCCTTTGCATTTTAGTATTTTATTGTGTACTATAAACTATTAAATAAATAAATAATTACATAAAAAAAGCTAAACGATATTAAATTGATATAATATGAACTTGTAGGTCGAACGAACATTTAAAGGAAAGTAAAGTTGTGTTTAAAAGCTTACTCAATGTTTGAGGTCCAGATATACTTCGGAGCAAAAACAGAGTATTTACAATAAAAAGTAAGTGAAATTGGTATTATCAATTAACATAAAATTAACAATTAACAGAATTTATAAATACTATCCAATCCAAATACCTTTTCCTTTTTTACTTAACTAATAAAAGGATTTTATTTGAACATACATAACTAATAATAATAACATTAATAACCAGCCCCCGTAGAATGCAGCCGCAATAAGGCTGTGATAGCCGTTGTATTTTATCACATCTATCTGTCAAATCGTATGGGAGTTTGACAGATAGATGCGATAAATTCGTTATCGCGCGGTGGCATGCTACAGGGGCAGATTTAGACTTCATATCTCATCCCATCATCTTCTTTCATTCTTATGATTAATCATCTTTGCAATTTTTGTTTTCCTTCCTATTAAATATACCGGGTCGGGTGTAAGGGACAGCTTACCGCAAACTGTCCCTTACACCCGTTATGTTACTCAGTCAACGAAACTGAACAACTTCTAGCAGAAAATTCTTGCAGGAGATGAAAAAAAAATTTTGAGTTTCCCGTACAAAATTACCACCTTGATCAGACAATTGTATGGAAATGCAATTATTTTTTTTCCTGAAAGATTTTCCTCGTGATAGTTGTTTAGTTTCGTTGAATGAGCAATGGCAACCCCTATCAGTTTGCGGGAAGCTGTCCCTTACACCCCGTATGTGATTTTGATATTTTTTTCGGGATATGGTACTCGTACCTATATGGTTGTATGGTGGTGATTTTAGTTTTGGTTATGCTAGTATGTAACTATATCATTTAAATATGTGGTACGGTGGTGGTGGAATTTAGTGTTAAATTTTTAGTCCCCTAACTTCATACTAACAATTAATATAATGAACTTTGTGAATAGCATGTCTATAATACCTAATGCTGAATAATTAAATAACCCAAAAAATATCGCATAAATATGTTTTAAGAACTTAATTATTTTCTTTTCCAGTCTCTTGGCAACAATGAGCTACAAAATGGTTCACCGGAATTATCGCCATTCTTGGATAACTTGGAAACTAAAATCCTTGCCACTAACATCGTCGTCAAAGGACAAGAAGAAAAATTACAAAAGTCTATAATATTCAACATACAAGAAAGAAAAGTCGGTCTAGTGGGTTTCCTTACTCCTCAGTTAAATATTCTAGATAGCGCTGGTAATATAGAATACATAGATGAAGTTATAGCCTTAAAAGATGAGGTATCCAAACTCCAAGCACAAGACGTTAACATAATAATAGCTCTTGGCCACGCTGATATGGGCAAAACTATAGAAATTGCAAGAGAAGTCGAAGGACTTGATCTAGTAATTACTGGCCATAAGAATATTTTCGTCTGGACTGGAGCAAAGAATGAAAACCAACACGCTGACAAAGTCGTCGAAGTCGCTCAAAAATCTGGCAAGCGTGTTCCTATAGTAGAGTCGTATGCCTACAATAATGTGCTTGGAAAACTCCATGCTAAATTTGACCATACTGGTGATATTGCGGATTACTATGTAGACCCAATTAGCCTTGACGCCACGATTCCTCAAGACTCCGAGGCTGTTCAAAAAGTTAACAACCATCAAACTGAAATCGCAGCTAGGTCAGAAGAAAGTGTTGGTAAAACTGCAGTAGTTCTCGACGGAGGTTCTTGTAAATCAGAAGAATGCAATCTCGGCAACTTGATCGTTGACGCTATCAATTACTATCATGCATTAAGATTTGAAGGGGAACGTTGGACTAACGCACCAATAACAGTTATTCCTGGTGGAAATATTGCTGGCTCGATTGCTCCTACCAATACACCTGCTGACGTCACATTTGGTGATTTAATAGCAGCTATTCCTAAAGAGAGCCAATTAGTAATTGTAAACATGAACGGAACTATATTGAACCAAGTACTCGAGCAATCTGTTTCAACGTATAGCGCTTCTAAACCGACAGGGCAATTCCTACAATTTTCTGGTATTCGAGTAGTTTATGACCTATCGAAGGTAAAAGGTTCACGGTTAGTGTCTGCAGTGGTACGCTGTTGGTCATGCTTTGTACCACAATACTATCCCATAGAGGACTATACTAATTACCCGGTGATAATGCCAGTGTCCATGGCTAACGGAGAATATGGATATACTATGTTGAATGGACTACCAAAGACAAATCTTGGTTATGATGAAGTAACTTGCACTGCGGAATTTATCAGCTTACGAAGCCCAGTGTACCCCGAAGTAGCTCAACGTATCGAGTTTGTCAACTACAATGCTGAACCAGATTCAGCTGTAGCAATAAGCTCTACATTGACTGTTCTTTTACTTACTCTAATTCCTTTCGTCATGGCTTAAATTTTTTTAATATTTTTTTTTTCTTTATTTTTATAAATAAATAAGTATTTTGTGTTAATAAGTTTTCTTTTTATTTAATTTCTCTATTTTACTTTAGATCAGATGAATGCAATAGGTAGGTACACTATTGAAACTTATGAATAAGGTGTAATGTTTTGAAAATACGTAAGTTGTTATTTTAATCACGATTTTCTATATTTTGCATGATAGTGAAAATAATGTATAATAGCTGTTTATTTCTACCTATATAGATTGTTTAGTTACTTTGGCTTTGCTTGACAACTCTCACCTTAAACACTAAAATTGGGAAAAGAAATTTATGAGATGCATGTATTTTCAAATTAACCAGAGGAGAATAACCAAATTTTATTGAACATTGTGATGATTTTTCATATTCTTTGCATGAAAATGAAGTAAAAAAATGAATCACCTAATGATTCTACTTTTAATTTTTCTCTAACAGCATCCTATTTTGCATGTCGGGTCAATTCTTGTTTTATAATAAAGAATTCTTTAGTATTTTCATTTCTTTTTTTCAGTCTCTCGGCAACCACGAGTTCGACCAAGGTGTATCTGGCTTAACACCATTCATAGAGAACATAACATGTCCAACACTAGCTGCCAACCTCATCCTCAACAAGGAACCAGCTCTGTATAACGAACCGAAGCTAATGAAATCAGTAGTATTTGACGTAAATGGGACTCAAGTTGGAGTCATCGGTTACCTAACACCTGATACAAAAATTTTAGCTATTCGAAATGAAGTCGAATATATGGAAGAAGTAATAGCCATCAGACAAGAGGCTGTAAGGCTTAAACATTCAGGAGTTCATATTTTAATAGCTCTTGGACACTCAGGTTTTACTAAAGATTTGGAAATAGCAAAAAAAGTAGAATATATCGATCTTGTTATAGGTGGTCACACGAATACATTTTTGTGGAATGGCACTAGTCCAGATGTTGAAAAACCAGAAGGTCCATATCCTACGTTAGTTAAGCAAGCTTCAGGTAGATTAATACCAGTAGTACAAGCTTATGCTTACACTAAATATTTAGGAAAATTGCATTTGGTGTTTGATTCAAATGGGGAAATTGTCAGTTTTGACGGAAATCCTATCCTTTTAGATAAATCTATAGCTCAGGATCCTGATGTTTTAAGTATTGTTAATCGATACAAAGATGGAGTTATGCAAATATCCAATGTAGTTGTAGGTAATACTTCGGTAGTTCTAGATGGTATTTCTTGCAGGCTAAATGAGTGCAATTTAGGAAACTTGATTACCGACGCTATGGTACAGAAACATGCTTTAATGTACAAAGGAAACAAAACAACAGGTTGGACTGACGCTCCTATTGCTATGATCCAATCGGGAGGTATAAGAACTTCAATTTCTCATATTGATCGTCCTGCCAACATAACAAAGGGCGACCTTTTAATTGTCTTGCCTTTCGATGGTCAAACCGTTATGGTCGAAGTGAATGGGACAACAATATTTAAAATGCTGGAGCGATCTGTAGAGAACTACAGGACCAATCGTCCAGTTGCACCGTTTTTGCAATTTTCGGGGTTGCATGTAGAATATAACATCAATAACAGGCCTGGTTTGAGGGTAGTAAAGGCCTTAGCTCGCTGTGGGGGCATGCGATATACCTGAATATTCTCTGATAAACAGAACCGCAACCTATCTTATCTTGATGCCTTCGTTTTTGGCTTCAGGAGGTGATGGTTACTCCATGTTTGAGGGGGCGCCAATAACTTACTATGATTATAATGAGTTAGATGCTCTAACAGAGTATCTTATGCAGCACAGCCCAGTACATCCAGCTGTAGAAGGACGTATAACTGTGCATCGGCCGAATACTGTTAACGGTGCCCCAGTATTACAGATTTCTTTACTTCTAATCTCAGTTTCATTTCTTTGCAATAAATTACTTTGAAAGATAGAAAAAAACTTAAAAGTATTTAAAAATTCATGCAAAATTCATAAATGTAGTCAGGTGAAGGATCATCTGATCCTTGTAATCAAGTGTAATGTATTCATCTTGTAAGAACAATTTCTAAGAACAATTTGAATAAAATAATAAATTATGTAATGTATTAGGTATCTATGGTCATATGAAGTCAACAGGCTTCATCTTAATAAATATGATTATATCAAATGATTTAATCGTCATTCGTCATGCTAGAAATCGAAAACGAAGTAAAATATAAGTAAAGGATCATCATCTTAAGGATCTCCAGTTTTATATTATAAAAAAAAATATATACTATTAAGTACCAGTGTCAGTATTAAAAGCAAAAATGTATAATTATGTAGTTTATAGATAGTAAAACCGTTATAAATTAAAAATTAATATACTATAAAGTAAGTATTAAAAGCAAAAATGTATAATTATGTAGTTTACAGATGGTAAAATGAACCCTACGATATGTTATGTACAAGACTTGTACATTTACTTGTATAAATTTATTTAAGTACCTATAGAATGCAACGATCGATGATCTATTTAGGTGCATTATATTATTATGATCCTTAACATAGCCTGAGTGGCCGAGTGCTATAATAATGTTAACTCCATTTTTTATTAGTTTGTCTGTTTCTTCTCTTATTGCATCTATCTCATCTATATAGTCCACTTCATTATGAAGTGTATGCAATTTAGTTTCCGGAGTAAGATAACCAATAATTCCGATTTTGGTACCTGCTACCTTAATAACTATAGATTTTTTAAGATTTTCTTCTCGAGCCAGTTCGGGTACTTTAGTGAGTACGAGGTTGGCAGCTAATACTGGACAAGACAATGTTCTGATAAATGGAGTAAGATCGCCAATGCCGTTGTCGAATTCGTGATTTCCAAGGGACTGTAACAAAGGGGAATTTTATTTCGAGATATTGTTTTTTAGGCAAACTATACATTTCAAGATGTGTTTATTGTTATATTACCTTAATAACTTAATTAAACAATTACAGGCGATGAGTGCTATCTATTATTTTAGACGTTGTGGGTGATAGCATGCAGGTTAAGGAAAGACGATAACGGTTAATGTAACGAAAATACTGTATTTAAAATATTCGAGATTTACAAAATATGTAGGTACATTATGTATATTGCATTTGATCGTCATCATGACAATAAAATAATACATACATCACAACATATGACAGCATTAAAGACAAGTACAATATAGGCGGACAAGTATATAGGTACAATCTGTAACGGAAAGAAAAACAATACATACTTTATATTTTCGTATTACTAGTCCGCGCGTGCGAGATACAAAAACTACAGCTAACAGAGCGGTCCGTATCGACAAATATAATTATGAAAATAAAACATTCAGCCTGAAGTCATGATTAAAAGATACATAGCTTCGGTCCTAAAAAAATATATTCATAATTAATATCAGTCTTTCATTAACAAAATTATTTTTAATTCATAAACAAACCGATGTTAAAAGCCCGGCAGAAGTAATATTACGCTGTAATTACAATACGTCCTTCTACGGCCGGATGCACCGGACTGTGCTGCATAAGATACTCTGCAAGAGCGTCTAAACCAGTATAATCGAAGTAAGTTATTGGTAACCTCTGAAACATGGAGTAACCGTCTCCACCTGATGCCAAAAATGAAGACATTAAGATATGATAAGTTGCAGTTCTATTTATCAGAGAATATTCAGGTATTTTGCATGCTCCACAGCGAACTAGAGCTTTAACTACTCTCAAACCTGGCCTGTTATTAAG
>JARACY010006142.1:0-18618 GCA_029255725.1 Scrobipalpa atriplicella
GGACTACGGTCAATGTAACGTACGGACTACGGTCAATGTTTAGTGTTGTAATTTACACGTTTCGCACCACTCTGTTTTGTTTGTCTGTGTGTTGATAGAGTTATGACCAAAATTAAAATCTTGAGACTATTCGGTTCTTAAACAAACACATTAGGAATGCCTTGAACTAAATACTTTATCGTACTTGTTGGCGTACAAAAAATGCTACCGGGTTAGTCAGATTTGCTATTATTGACCTATGTAATACTTAAACTCTTCAAAGTAACATGGGGTTAGTCAGATTCGTCCGTGTTTTGCTAGAATTGACCTAAACCCTCATATAAAACACAAACTCTACAAAGTCAGACTGAACAGGTATCTTCCGGGTGAGCTCGGCTCGCCCCATCGTCGATTCTGTTGCTTTCGTCCCTGACCTAGACTAAGTCAAGAACAAACTCATTTCCAATTTTTGAAAAACTATGAGGAAGATTATAAACAATTTTTTTAATTATAAGGAAGGAAACATGAATAATAGAGCTATTTCCTCACAAAATGATTACTCAACGCAATCGCAGCCGTTATCACAAAACGTGACATTGTTCTGTTGTAAGGTCACCAATAATGAAATGTTTACCTTCACTCTGACCTGTTTCGTTAAAATCTTCACTGGATTATGATGTGCTTAGGTATTGTAAATTATAACCTTTGATCTTTGAAATTCTTGTTGTTAGGTAAAACATTACGAGACTTTTTATCAACACTAAATATTTTGTTTATGTTTATAAACACAAATTAATCAGAGGTATAGGTATAAATTTTACTAAGCTATTACAGTAATGCGCGTTACATTAAATCCGTAAGTGAAGAGCTACTGAGGGCAATTCGGCGTTACAAACGACACGACACTGTCACTTCTTCGACGCCAACAAAGTCGTGTCCTCACAAACGATAGCAATATGTATTTTACTGAAACAAAGTAATTTCGAAAGACCTAATGTTTAGCTTTGAATATCCTACACCTGCGTTACCATATATGTTACAACTGAGTAAAATGCAGGAAATTCACTGCTGAATGCAAGAGTAAAAGTCACTTCGCAAAAAAAAAACTTGCATAATAGGTACATTTATTTCGAAATTATTATCTTACTATATGTAAGTAGTTATAAAAAAATACGTAGTCATATTTTTGCATATTGTAAAAACCAGTACTCTCGTTCAATCCCCTATATTAGGTAGCCGACCCCGAGAAATACGGGAAAAAGGCTAGGGAGAAGATGATTGACGCCACTATCGTAGTAATAGAGGCCCTTATATTTCAGTAAGGCCGCAGTCAGTGTAAGATGTTTTCTTCTTCTGTTATATTAACGTGGCGATACAAATAAACATCACAAAACGACCTTCATGTTCATGAATAATGAATGACTCATATCACATATTCCTGTAATCCAAGTCGACTGATGATAACGATTTTACCCACATTACAATACATACTACTCTTTATTTTTTTATCGGTAAAGGCGCGGAGTGAAGTAATCATATGATACATCATAATATGATACTTAAAACTGGGCAAGCGTTATACATATATTTTATGATAATACCGGGCGTAAGGGACAGCGTCCCGCAAACTGATAGGGGTTGCTCAGTCAACGAAACTGAACAAATATCACCAGGGTTTTTTTTTTTAGGAAATGAAAAAAAAAAAACTTTTCTATACTAATTTTCGGATCGAGGCGGTCACTGTATAAAAAGTTTTTTGTTTTGTTTTTTCCTGAAAAAAAATCCCGGTGATAGTTGTTCAGTTTCGTTGACTGAGCAACATATAAACTACAAGAACCATTTAGACTACTTCAATCATATGGACCGTATAATAAGAAAACAGATTTAAGAACTGATATCAAGCAGAATATCCAATTTAAAAAAAAAACCTCGACGTTTGGTAGAGTCAACGATGCTATATCACAAATAAATTCTCAGAAATTATTATCTTATCCCTCACGATTATCTGGTAACCTTGGATTAATGTAACCCTATAGTTACCAAAACGCACGAGGCGAATTTGTGTGTGGCGTTTTTATTATCTACATACACAAACCACGCCTTTATCAATAATGGGATAGGCAGAGCGACAACGGCCTAAAAAAATGTCGTTCTGCCATGTCGGACAAGTTTTGACGGTTACTTGTGATGTGACAGGTTGTCAGCCCATCGCCTACCTGTAATAACAGGTACACTAAAACCCCCGAATCCCTTAGCTGGTTTTTACAGGATGCCCGAGTTGAGATGCAGCTGGCACATTCTACGTTTTTCTAATTCCCAGTCCAGCATGGAAGCAGTTTAATTATATAGCATCGTTAAGTAAGAAAAATAGGTTGTTTTCTCTGAAATACCGACATATTTCTTCAATATGTTCCACATTAATGACTGCTTAAATTGTTTTCGGTCGATCTAGTCTAGGGAATTAATTGATTTTCAGGCATTTTAATTATACCTTAATTTATTTTATCCATATAACTCTTGCTACATTTTATTCTACCCAGCTTCAAGAAAAAAGAACAACCGAATACATCCAAATTTTCACAATGGCAATGACAACTCCGCAGTTTCCTACCTAGAGAGAAATAATTCTAATAAAGGTGATATTCCGAAGACAACAGCATCCAGGGGCACACAGACTGTTCGGACGATCAAACTCTTTGGTAAAGAGATATAGATAGACACTTAAATAGATAGTGGAGCCTAGAGATGTAGAAATTGTATCGTAGAGCCAATAAAACAGTAACTAACCCTAGTATTTCAAGTGGTCTTTTGTCCACGAAGCTGAAAATTTGGATGTATTCGGTTGTTCTTTTTTCTTGAAGCTGGGTAGAATAAAATGTAGCAAGAGTTATATGGATAAAATAAATTAAGGTATAATTAAAATGCCTGAAAATCAATTAATTCCCTAGACTAGATCGACCGAAAACAATTTAAGCAGTCATTAATGTGGAACATATTGAAGAAATATGTCGGTATTTCAGAGAAAACAACCTATTTTTCTTACTTAACGATGCTATATAATTAAACTGCTTCCATGCTGGACTGGGAATTAGAAAAACGTAGAATGTGCCAGCTGCATCTCAACTCGGGCATCCTGTAAAAACCAGCTAAGGGATTCGGGGGTTTTAGTGTACCTGTTATTACAGGTAGGCGATGGGCTGACAACCTGTCACATCACAAGTAACCGTCAAAACTTGTCCGACATGGCAGAACGACATTTTTTTAGGCCGTTGTCGCTCTGCCTATCCCATTATTGATAAAGGCGTGGTTTGTGTATGTAGATAATAAAAACGCCACACACAAATTCGCCTCGTGCGTTTTGGTAACTATAGGGTTACATTAATCCAAGGTTACCAGATAATCGTGAGGGATAAGATAATAATTTCTGAGAATTTATTTGTGATATAGCATCGTTGACTCTACCAAACGTCGAGGTTTTTTTTTTAAATTGGATATTCTGCTTGATATCAGTTCTTAAATCTGTTTTCTTATTATACGGTCCATATGATTGAAGTAGTCTAAATGGTTCTTGTAGTTTATATGTTGCTCAGTCAACGAAACTGAACAACTATCACCGGGATTTTTTTTCAGGAAAAAACAAAACAAAAAACTTTTTATACAGTGACCGCCTCGATCCGAAAATTAGTATAGAAAAGTTTTTTTTTTTTCATTTCCTAAAAAAAAAAACCCTGGTGATATTTGTTCAGTTTCGTTGACTGAGCAACCCCTATCAGTTTGCGGGACGCTGTCCCTTACGCCCGGTATTATCATAAAATATATGTATAACGCTTGCCCAGTTTTAAGTATCATATTATGATGTATCATATGATTACTTCACTCCGCGCCTTTACCGATAAAAAAATAAAGAGTAGTATGTATTGTAATGTGGGTAAAATCGTTATCATCAGTCGACTTGGATTACAGGAATATGTGATATGAGTCATTCATTATTCATGAACATGAAGGTCGTTTTGTGATGTTTATTTGTATCGCCACGTTAATATAACAGAAGAAGAAAACATCTTACACTGACTGCGGCCTTACTGAAATATAAGGGCCTCTATTACTACGATAGTGGCGTCAATCATCTTCTCCCTAGCCTTTTTCCCGTATTTCTCGGGGTCGGCTACCTAATATAGGGGATTGAACGAGAGTACTGGTTTTTACAATATGCAAAAATATGACTACGTATTTTTTTATAACTACTTACATATAGTAAGATAATAATTCGAAATAAATGTACCTATTATGCAAGTTTTTTTTTGCGAAGTGACTTTTACTCTTGCATTCAGCAGTGAATTTCCTGCATTTTACTCAGTTGTAACATATATGGTAACGCAGGTGTAGGATATTCAAAGCTAAACATTAGGTCTTTCGAAATTACTTTGTTTCAGTAAAATACATATTGCTATCGTTTGTGAGGACACGACTTTGTTGGCGTCGAAGAAGTGACAGTGTCGTGTCGTTTGTAACGCCGAATTGCCCTCAGTAGCTCTTCACTTACGGATTTAATGTAACGCGCATTACTGTAATAGCTTAGTAAAATTTATACCTATACCTCTGATTAATTTGTGTTTATAAACATAAACAAAATATTTAGTGTTGATAAAAAGTCTCGTAATGTTTTACCTAACAACAAGAATTTCAAAGATCAAAGGTTATAATTTACAATACCTAAGCACATCATAATCCAGTGAAGATTTTAACGAAACAGGTCAGAGTGAAGGTAAACATTTCATTATTGGTGACCTTACAACAGAACAATGTCACGTTTTGTGATAACGGCTGCGATTGCGTTGAGTAATCATTTTGTGAGGAAATAGCTCTATTATTCATGTTTCCTTCCTTATAATTAAAAAATTGTTTATAATCTTCCTAACCAGACTAGAAACAACAACACAAACCCAGGACCTCCGGGTCGAGAGCCCATGGCTCAGACCGCTAGACCATGGAGACAGTTAAAAGTCAGTGCATGATCTAATACTGGACGATTGATATGATGATAACACAATGGGTGCGGAATGTACATCGCGTGTTTTGTGTTTAGGTTTATCGGTAAACATGCCTGAAAAGAAAATTCTTTGGTAGATTTATTTTCAGAACGCGCTAAATGTAAAATCATGGGTATATGATAGACATGATATATCATGGAGACGCTAGCTATTTTTGCGTCAGAATCCCAGCGTTCGTTCGAACTTTGTAGTCCACACTTGCATGCATAGACTTACCTACCTGTCCTCGAATGCACGAAACAATAAGTCGTTAATATTTAAGAAGATTTGCAGTCAGGTTAGCAGTAATAAAATAACCTACTGAAACCCTTTTTTTTTTTTTTAAAGGACTGCAATGCTACTGAGTGCATTTAATGCATGACCGGACTAAAGGCGGGGAGTTGCTACACGCAATCTACACCCTATAAAGCAAATGACAACTGCCTAAGGGCGCCCGCTAGGGCTCGAACCTCGGCTTAGGGCGTTGTCCTGGGGACGACGGTACCTCCCAAAGTGGGGGCCAAATGAGGGGACTACCCGTCGACCCCGCCGGCGGGGTGCGCGGTTCTTGAAGAGCTTGTGTTGAGTGCGACTCTACATGCGTTGGCAGCATTGATAGCACGAGTGATTGGGTCTTCGCCATCGGTAAGGACGTGCCTAGGTCTGCGTTTGTTACGAGTTGCAGGACGGGCCTACTGAAACGTTGTGAACATTCCTACACACACACACACACACACACACACAAACACATACAAAGAAAGAGCCTAGGAAGCGTATGCAGCACAAGTGAATAGATTTGTTCAATTTCTTAGTATCTTTTACCATTAAATTGTAAGAATCAGCAGTCTACTCTATAGGCTTCAGGCCATCATCGGCTAAATTGCAGTACACTGAATTCTTCAGCTCCCTTCTCCACTATCTTTTACAGACTGCCCTGAAGGAAAGGCAGTTGATGCACACCTATGTTTTTTAATCGGTCCCAATCCAGCATGAAACTGACTCTATACATATTTCTTTCTCCCCATTCCAGTATGACAAAGACAACGACGGCAAGATATCCTACGTAGAGCTCAAAGAGATCATAGACTCCCGGGAATACGACCACGATCTACCCAACAATGTAGTGGAGAAGATCATGAGCTTGGCAGATCGCGACAACTCGGGGTACCTGGACTTCCAGGAGTTCGTCGCCATGATGCATCACCCCGCGCTGAAGGCGGTCTTCGGGCATTTCATGGCGAGATATGTCCATACGATCGTGCCGCATCGGAACCCTATTGATACTACAGGTAAGGTCTTCTTGATACATAGTTCCACTGTATTTTTTTTTTTTTTAGTAGTAGTAGTCTGATGTGTGATATCTAAAGTGAAAACAAAATGTTCTAACTACATTAACAATATAATAACCGGTCGGTTATTAAGTCGGTTAATTATAATAAATAAAGAAAAAAATAAACAAAATCCCATAAATCCGGCTTGTAACGTTATCTAAACAAAATGTAATAGAGCAATTTTAATATTTTTTCGTAGAACCATAGAACTGTTTGCGATATCTTGTTCGTCAAAATCCTTTTTCTTATTTGGCCAATCATTTCGATACATCTTATTTTTGATTTAAAATACTTTTGAGTAAAAACAAGTTGCTTATTTTCACATTTTTATTCTTTTATAAAAAATATTTTATTATTTACTTTTTTTAAATGAACATGTAAAATAAATTAGGAGTCAGTAACGATCATTGTACCTATCCAAATTTAATTCGGCGCTTTCTCACGGAAGCTGTTGTTTGATAACATGAATACTTGATTGATTTAATAAATGTTTTTATTATAACAGACAAAAATAAACGTAATTATAATGTACCATCTCATAACAACCACATGCGGAAATAAATACTACATAACTACTTGTTTAAAGTTAACATAAATTCTTTCAGGTATTATCCACAATATTCATTATTATTATTCCAAAAGATGAGAGACTTTTGATAGGTAGATAGTAAATGCTGTTTGCGCGAATATTCTTTGTTACTGGCTTCTATTTATTTACAAACTTTGTAGTTTTCCGTATCTAGAAGTAGAACATACGGCACCACCACCGGTAGTGAACGTACAAGATATGCCTGCAAATGCTGTAATATAGCTGTAATTGTACTGTTAAGCTGTGCATCCACTGAATCAAAGAATAACTGAGTTTCGACTACCTAATCAGATTCGTTCTTAAATCTCTAAATAGCGAAATCTCGAAATCAGGGTTCAGTAGAAGTAGAGTCCTGTATTTATTTATATTAATTATAATTAGTTAAGAGTGAATACACAGTTTAGCAAGCATGCCTTTTAATAATAACACAGCGTATGTTTTGTACCCTATCCCGTAACCACAACAACTAATTTTGTTTGCTAGGAAGGTGGCATGGTGTAACTTTCCGCTCCGTCTCCACCGATGGCGGTATATTTAATTTTTATTTTATTTTTCATGTCATTCGGCTTTTTTTCATTCAACTAGTGTTGCCGAACTATCGATAGTTGCCCTTTAAAATGATCAATAGGTAATGTTGGTCCATAGGATCAATTGCAAAAAATCAGCAAAAGTATCAAGAAAACCAGTACCTGCTATCAATAGTATTGATCCTAGATAGCATTGGTGCTATTGATTGATAAGTACTATCGATAATAATGAACCTAGATCGCACCGGTGTAATTGATTGATATGTACTATACTATCTATAGTATTGATTTCAGAATCTCAGATAGCGTCGGTACCATTGATTGATTAAATAGTACCTATCAATCAAACCGTGCAATCAATTAGTGCTATCTGAGATCAATAGCACCGGTACCATTGATTAATGATATCGATAGCAATGGATGTCGATAGCCTGTATTACCTACTATCGATAGTATAGGTATGTGCAATACTATTTATTGGTCACAATGGCCTATCGATCGGCAACACTACTTTTAGCATATCCATGTCGCTTCTATGTGTCGTTGTTCAAAAAAGGAACAAATAAACCGTTAATGTAACGTACGGACTACGGTCAATGTAACGTACGGACTACGGTCAATGTTTAGTGTTGTAATTTACACGTTTCGCACCACTCTGTTTTGTTTGTCTGTGTGTTGATAGAGTTATGACCAAAATTAAAATCTGAGACTATTCGGTTCTTAAACAAACACATTAGGAATGCCTTGAACTAAATACTTTATCGTACTTGTTGGCGTACAAAAAATGCTACCGGGTTAGTCAGATTTGCTATTATTGACCTATGTAATACTTAAACTCTTCAAAGTAACATGGGGTTAGTCAGATTCGTCCGTGTTTGCTAGAATTGACCTAAACCCTCATATAAAACACAAACTCTACAAAGTCAGACTGAACAGGTATCTTCCGGGTGAGCTCGGCTCGCCCCATCGTCGATTCTGTTGCTTTCGTCCCTGACCTAGACTAAGTCAAGAACAAACTCATTTCCAATTTTTGAAAAACTATGAGGAAGATTATAAACAATTTTTTAATTATAAGGAAGGAAACATGAATAATAGAGCTATTTCCTCACAAAATGATTACTCAACGCAATCGCAGCCGTTATCACAAAACGTGACATTGTTCTGTTGTAAGGTCACCAATAATGAAATGTTTACCTTCACTCTGACCTGTTTCGTTAAAATCTTCACTGGATTATGATGTGCTTAGGTATTGTAAATTATAACCTTTGATCTTTGAAATTCTTGTTGTTAGGTAAAACATTACGAGACTTTTTATCAACACTAAATATTTTGTTTATGTTTATAAACACAAATTAATCAGAGGTATAGGTATAAATTTTACTAAGCTATTACAGTAATGCGCGTTACATTAAATCCGTAAGTGAAGAGCTACTGAGGGCAATTCGGCGTTACAAACGACACGACACTGTCACTTCTTCGACGCCAACAAAGTCGTGTCCTCACAAACGATAGCAATATGTATTTTACTGAAACAAAGTAATTTCGAAAGACCTAATGTTTAGCTTTGAATATCCTACACCTGCGTTACCATATATGTTACAACTGAGTAAAATGCAGGAAATTCACTGCTGAATGCAAGAGTAAAAGTCACTTCGCAAAAAAAAACTTGCATAATAGGTACATTTATTTCGAAATTATTATCTTACTATATGTAAGTAGTTATAAAAAAATACGTAGTCATATTTTTGCATATTGTAAAAACCAGTACTCTCGTTCAATCCCCTATATTAGGTAGCCGACCCCGAGAAATACGGGAAAAAGGCTAGGGAGAAGATGATTGACGCCACTATCGTAGTAATAGAGGCCCTTATATTTCAGTAAGGCCGCAGTCAGTGTAAGATGTTTTCTTCTTCTGTTATATTAACGTGGCGATACAAATAAACATCACAAAACGACCTTCATGTTCATGAATAATGAATGACTCATATCACATATTCCTGTAATCCAAGTCGACTGATGATAACGATTTTACCCACATTACAATACATACTACTCTTTATTTTTTTATCGGTAAAGGCGCGGAGTGAAGTAATCATATGATACATCATAATATGATACTTAAAACTGGGCAAGCGTTATACATATATTTTATGATAATACCGGGCGTAAGGGACAGCGTCCCGCAAACTGATAGGGGTTGCTCAGTCAACGAAACTGAACAAATATCACCAGGGTTTTTTTTTTTAGGAAATGAAAAAAAAAAAACTTTTCTATACTAATTTTCGGATCGAGGCGGTCACTGTATAAAAAGTTTTTTGTTTTGTTTTTTCCTGAAAAAAAATCCCGGTGATAGTTGTTCAGTTTCGTTGACTGAGCAACATATAAACTACAAGAACCATTTAGACTACTTCAATCATATGGACCGTATAATAAGAAAACAGATTTAAGAACTGATATCAAGCAGAATATCCAATTTAAAAAAAAAACCTCGACGTTTGGTAGAGTCAACGATGCTATATCACAAATAAATTCTCAGAAATTATTATCTTATCCCTCACGATTATCTGGTAACCTTGGATTAATGTAACCCTATAGTTACCAAAACGCACGAGGCGAATTTGTGTGTGGCGTTTTTATTATCTACATACACAAACCACGCCTTTATCAATAATGGGATAGGCAGAGCGACAACGGCCTAAAAAAATGTCGTTCTGCCATGTCGGACAAGTTTTGACGGTTACTTGTGATGTGACAGGTTGTCAGCCCATCGCCTACCTGTAATAACAGGTACACTAAAACCCCCGAATCCCTTAGCTGGTTTTTACAGGATGCCCGAGTTGAGATGCAGCTGGCACATTCTACGTTTTTCTAATTCCCAGTCCAGCATGGAAGCAGTTTAATTATATAGCATCGTTAAGTAAGAAAAATAGGTTGTTTTCTCTGAAATACCGACATATTTCTTCAATATGTTCCACATTAATGACTGCTTAAATTGTTTTCGGTCGATCTAGTCTAGGGAATTAATTGATTTTCAGGCATTTTAATTATACCTTAATTTATTTTATCCATATAACTCTTGCTACATTTTATTCTACCCAGCTTCAAGAAAAAAGAACAACCGAATACATCCAAATTTTCACAATGGCAATGACAACTCCGCAGTTTCCTACCTAGAGAGAAATAATTCTAATAAAGGTGATATTCCGAAGACAACAGCATCCAGGGGCACACAGACTGTTCGGACGATCAAACTCTTTGGTAAAGAGATATAGATAGACACTTAAATAGATAGTGGAGCCTAGAGATGTAGAAATTGTATCGTAGAGCCAATAAAACAGTAACTAACCCTAGTATTTCAAGTGGTCTTTTGTCCACGAAGCTGAAAATTTGAAGGGAATCGTCCACATCATTGAAAGGCTTTTCCGATTGTAAGCGTTCATTATAAAACATAACCCATAACTAGGCGCTTGCTACAACATTTTGTGATCGCATTATTATCTCGCACATTGTTTACTTTACAATGGAAGGGAGAAGACATTATTTATACTGACCTAAGCAATTCACGAGATAATGCGACCAAATAATGGTGCTATAGGCGCTCACCCAGCCCAGCAGTCGTATTTTTGAATCACTCCAATTCTAATGCGCATACGCATACGAAAGAGTAACTTTCGCATGCGATTTTCATACAATTTATTTACCATGCGAATGTTAGTCTTTCTTATGCGAATTCGATTCGAGTGGTTCAAAAATACGGCTCCAAGTCGGAAAAGCCTTATGCTTGTTTGCAACCAAAATTCGGAGCAACATTGAAAAGAAAATTATCCAGTTTTATAAGTACTTTTTTAGCAAGTAGAGTTACACGGTAGCTAGAGTTTAGAGAAGATTAAAATATTAGTAAAAAAATAAATTAACCTTTATAAAATGCGGTAGGTATTTGTAGTTATTTGTAACATGTGCGTTTGATTATGAAACATCGGTTAGAAAAAACAAGGAATTGTTTATTTCTTCTAGTTCTCACGGAGATGCAAATCATGGGTGCTATTTATGGTAGAGTAGTGAGTCGATATGTATCTTTAGCATCTTTTATTATATTAAACGGAACCAAAGTCTCAATTGTAACCAGAAATACATACACGTCTTTATCCCTAATGGGGTAGGCAGAGCAAAAACGACCTAAACATAGATCGTTCACGTCTGACATGACAAGTTTTGAGGGTTATTTTATTACAGGATGATTATGTATATTGCTGTAATGACGGGTTGTCAGCCTATCGCCTGAAATGCAATACTTAGCTGATTTTTACAGCATGCCCGGGAGATGCAGCTGGCACATTCTATGTTTTTCTATAACTCCCAGTCCAGCATGGAAGTAAAAGTAAATACTGGCTTCAATGATGTTATTTATGACGATGATACAGACCAAGTAAATAACAAGAACTCAATATGACATTCATTAAATTACTAACCATTTGACAAATTGGTGGACGACCTTATGCAATAATTTCTACTCTTAGATCGGTCACTCACTCTAAGATAAAATAAGAATTTATCTGTACATATAATAAAATTGTAACAGGTCGATGTCTGTACATGGGAGATAAATAATCTACATATACTAAGACTTTTAGTGAAAAAAAAAGGACTTTAATAAAATATTAGCGCACACACCAGCTACGGATATAGCCTCATTAGCAATTCTGCTGCTTGACTATTAATAAATATATAATATACCGGGTGTAAGGGACAGCTTCCCACAAACTGATAGGGGTTGCTCAAGTCAATAAAATTGGACAACTTTCACCAGGAAATTCTTTCAGGAAATGTTTTTTTTTTTTTTTTGCTTTTCCATACAAATTCGACGGTCAGACGATCGAGGTATGGGAAAGTCAATTCATTTTATATATCCTGAAAAAAAAACCTGGCGTAAGTTGTTCAATTTTGTTGACTGAGCAACCCCTATCAGTTTGTGGGAAGCTGTCCCTTACACTACACTACACCCCATATAAAAATCTCGGACCATTGTCTTTATATTGTCATAAGATTTTTATAATCAATTTATCAAATGAAAACTTGATCCATTCTTAGCTTTTGTCCCCACGCGTCATTTCGTAATCGTAAAACACAACAATAGAAGAAAATAATTGTTATCTTGGTGACATGTTGAATAACATCATAACGGTCATCAGGTCGCATACACATACTCATTTGAATGACAGGTACGATTCACCATACCAGGGTCGTAATCAGGCAAACTATTTAATAAAATAATTGTTATCTTGGTGACATGTTGAATAACATCATAACGGTCATCAGGTCGCATACACAGACTCATTTGAATGACAGGTACGATTCACCATACCAGGGTCGTAATCAGGCAAACTATTTAATTAAATAATTGTTATCTTGGTGACATGTTGAATAACATCATAACGGTCATCAGGTCGCATACACAAACTCATTTGAATGACAGGTACGATTCACCATACCAGGAGCGTAACTAGGTAATTAGTAAAACAAAGTATTGTGAAAAATAAAATCTGTCTTAGTATTTGATGTAGTTTGAACCTTTGAACTCAAGACGAAAATAAAATCTCAGTGTGTCTTAAATTAAAAGTCATTGAAGATTCTATACCAAGATTATTTGAAAATGAAAAAATCTCGCGGCCTCTGCCGAAAATCTTAGATGGTTTTATATTAGCTTGAACTTCAACCTCTACTTGTCTCGAACTACGCCGTCGTCTCGTCTACGTGAAGATCCACTGATAGGTTTTTGTGTCTTGCTTGTCGTATCATGTTGTTCATCTTTTATTATCATGTAGATTGCCGGGTGGACTGTTATTTTCATTCTATTCAATAAACTTAAATAAAATCTCATTATTTTAAACCCTGCATTCGTCCCTGGACTCTGCATACACGCGCTTGTCCAGTGACAGTTCAAGGGATTTTCTCAGTAGCTCATTGTGATTGCAATCAAACACACGCGACTGACCGTGTCGTGATGTGACATTACAACTGGCTGAATTGCTTTATCTGTGCTGCCTGATTAAAAAGTAAAATTTAAAACGAAAACGTTCTATTTTCAAATTTAGAAGAAAGGGGCAGTTGGGGTAGGTTTAACCTTTTATGTAAATCAAATCGGAACCATACTTTACAATACAAATAAACAACTTTGCGCTACGAATTGTATTTATTTATATATTTTGGTGCTTAATGTTGCCTAATTTACTTAACGACTTTTGCTATTAGGAACAGTGACTTCCACTTCCTCGAATATGTTAGTTTAAAACATGGCAGCAAGGTTGGTCCTAACATAATATGTAGTTCTGAAGTATCTCCTACTGTGTGAACACTAAAATGTGGTTTAGAACGTGCAAACGGACGAGCGCATACAAAGCGTTAAAAGATGACAGTGGACATGTGTGTAAATCTAATGTGGTGCTAAAATACATAAAACAAATCTTAAAGTATTTCGGTACGTTATAGTCATCAAATCGTTATCATCTTTCTGTGTTAATGGTCTCGTATTGAGAACAATTCGAAGTTCATGCCATACATAATTGCTATTTTATTGTTGGTTAATGTTTACTTACATCGTAAATCGATGTGCACTCGTTTGTTTGTCGTTACGTTTTTTATGTTGTAGAAAAGGCTTACGTCAGTATAAATTATAGTTGTTTATAATTAATCAAACGTTGTCGACGATACGTTTTTTTTATGTGATCAGTGATCAATCACTCAATAGCACTTGACACTGTCTGGCTGAGTTTATTGTCTGTAAAAGCCATTAAATTTTTAAAAAGTTTTGGTATAATATACCAAATATTATTTCCAATCCAACCGTATACGTAATTGCCTAACAATCTAAATTAGGCTCTACCTATAAAAATCGGTGTCTGCACAAAACAAAATGCTATGGAAGAATACTGAAGTTGTTTTCTATACAATCATTTATCTAATTCGAAAATGGGTTAGGTCACCTACGACCGCAAGTTCAAGGCAGTATATTAAATTACTTTGTGATTGTCTCAATGTCTAGTTTCAAGTTCATGGGTTAAGGTTTATGTTTGTTTCGTATGGTAGATGGTTGATATTAGTTTAAATAAATTTTGTCTAAGTAGGTAATAAGTCGTCGCAAAATTCTTAGTTTTTGATCCGACATTTTGGATCAGAAATTGCCATAGTAACGACTAGACTAATTTTGGAGAAAGAAAAATTTGGTATGATTTCGAAATCATGCCTACTGCTGTCGAGTATACTATAATTTTTCGTCATTTACTGTTTTAACCGTACATATTTACTTTCAGTATAAGTAGATATCTTTAGTTAGACTTTCATTACAAATTATAATTACAATTAATCACAAATTGACTAACCAATTTAACTCGCTTTGTCATTCATAGTGCTAACCTGAATTAATATCAATGCATGTGTAACTAACATTTTTTTTCTTTTTCCCCTTTTTTTGTTTGTTTGTGTTTTATCCTTCGTTGTAATCCTTCCCGAAATCCTTAAATGAACATAAGTCGGGTAAAAATATCCAACCATGTTGCAAAATACCGGAACACTTCTGCTCTACCTATATTATCCTGTCAATTCCTTATTTTCCAATAAAAATCCGGTTTGAATCGCCTAACGATGCAAATATCAAAACCGATTATCCTGTTAACATGATCGTTGCCCTTTTCATCGGGCTGGCGAGTTAATTGATTAATACGTCCTGCGCTGGCGCCGACACTTGGTTACCGCGTGATCTATTTCTGGGACGATTCGCTTTGTCATCTTATTGTGGGCTATTTTTAAACCTGGTGAAATATTGCATCGACAATTTCTAAATGCCTTGAAAACAAAATTGTTTGACTCATCTTTTTTTCAAAACTTGCTATAAAATTAACTCCAAAATGAACTTACAAAAATAATGTACTTCCAAAAATTTTTACTACAACTTTACGAAATATTAATGAAAAATACAACCGTGTTCATATTTGCGCCAATGTTCATAAATAAACATGTAAAAACTTATCGAACCCAACTACGCGCGAACGAAACCCTAATCCTTACTTATCCTTTATATGTTACCTACCTTTCCAACCTACCCTACCGCCCCCTTTGTGTTACGTCACAACAGCACCCACATCCAGTTCTACCTTCACATACTCAGACGGCACCTACGAGGAGGAGTACAGCTGCTGGCCTCCAGCCATCTGCATGATCCTCATCTCCTTGGTGGAGATTGTGCTGTTCTGCTACGATGCTGCTCAAGGGAAGACGCAAGCCAACGGACCTATTGCTACTGTGCTCATATACAACCCACACAAGAGGTCCGAGGTGTGGAGGTTTATTACGTACATGCTGGTTCATGTTGGGTGAGCATAATTTGTACTAGTTGCTTTAATATACATGTTATTCAGAACAGAATTCCACGATCAAAATAAATTTTAATAATGATTTTGGTTGACATACTTATACTTATCCATCCAGATTAGAATTTGCACTTCCAGACTGCTAGTTATCGATCATAGACATGTTTATGTAATTAAAATGTGGCGGTAGGGTAGGTTGGAAAGGTAGGTAACATATAAAGGATAAGTAAGGATTAGGGTTTCGTTCGCGCGTAGTTGGGTTCGATAAGTTTTTACATGTTTATTTATGAACATTGGCGCAAATATGAACACGGTTGTATTTTTCATTAATATTTCGTAAAGTTGTAGTAAAAATTTTTGGAAGTACATTATTTTTGTAAGTTCATTTTGGAGTTAATTTTATAGCAAGTTTTGAAAAAAAGATGAGTCAAACAATTTTGTTTTCAAGGCATTTAGAAATTGTCGATGCAATATTTCACCAGGTTTAAAAATAGCCCACAATAAGATGACAAAGCGAATCGTCCCAGAAATAGATCACGCGGTAACCAAGTGTCGGCGCCAGCGCAGGACGTATTAATCAATTAACTCGCCAGCCCGATGAAAAGGGCAACGATCATGTTAACAGGATAATCGGTTTTGATATTTGCATCGTTAGGCGATTCAAACCGGATTTTTATTGGAAAATAAGGAATTGACAGGATAATATAGGTAGAGCAGAAGTGTTCCGGTATTTTGCAACATGGTTGGATATTTTTACCCGACTTATGTTCATTTAAGGATTTCGGGAAGGATTACAACGAAGGATAAAACACAAACAAACAAAAAAAGGGGAAAAAGAAAAAAAATGTTAGTTACACATGCATTGATATTAATTCAGGTTAGCACTATGAATGACAAAGCGAGTTAAATTGGTTAGTCAATTTGTGATTAATTGTAATTATAATTTGTAATGAAAGTCTAACTAAAGATATCTACTTATACTGAAAGTAAATATGTACGGTTAAAACAGTAAATGACGAAAAATTATAGTATACTCGACAGCAGTAGGCATGATTTCGAAATCATACCAAATTTTTCTTTCTCCAAAATTAGTCTAGTCGTTACTATGGCAATTTCTGATCCAAAATGTCGGATCAAAAACTAAGAATTTTGCGACGACTTATTACCTACTTAGACAAAATTTATTTAAACTAATATCAACCATCTACCATACGAAACAAACATAAACCTTAACCCATGAACTTGAAACTAGACATTGAGACAATCACAAAGTAATTTAATATACTGCCTTGAACTTGCGGTCGTAGGTGACCTAACCCATTTTCGAATTAGATAAATGATTGTATAGAAAACAACTTCAGTATTCTTCCATAGCATTTTGTTTTGTGCAGACACCGATTTTTATAGGTAGAGCCTAATTTAGATTGTTAGGCAATTACGTATACGGTTGGATTGGAAATAATATTTGGTATATTATACCAAAACTTTTTAAAAATTTAATGGCTTTTACAGACAATAAACTCAGCCAGACAGTGTCAAGTGCTATTGAGTGATTGATCACTGATCACATAAAAAAAACGTATCGTCGACAACGTTTGATTAATTATAAACAACTATAATTTATACTGACGTAAGCCTTTTCTACAACATAAAAAACGTAACGACAAACAAACGAGTGCACATCGATTTACGATGTAAGTAAACATTAACCAACAATAAAATAGCAATTATGTATGGCATGAACTTCGAATTGTTCTCAATACGAGACCATTAACACAGAAAGATGATAACGATTTGATGACTATAACGTACCGAAATACTTTAAGATTTGTTTTATGTATTTTAGCACCACATTAGATTTACACACATGTCCACTGTCATCTTTTAACGCTTTGTATGCGCTCGTCCGTTTGCACGTTCTAAACCACATTTTAGTGTTCACACAGTAGGAGATACTTCAGAACTACATATTATGTTAGGACCAACCTTGCTGCCATGTTTTAAACTAACATATTCGAGGAAGTGGAAGTCACTGTTCCTAATAGCAAAAGTCGTTAAGTAAATTAGGCAACATTAAGCACCAAAATATATAAATAAATACAATTCGTAGCGCAAAGTTGTTTATTTGTATTGTAAAGTATGGTTCCGATTTGATTTACATAAAAGGTTAAACCTACCCCAACTGCCCCTTTCTTCTAAATTTGAAAATAGAACGTTTTCGTTTTAAATTTTACTTTTTAATCAGGCAGCACAGATAAAGCAATTCAGCCAGTTGTAATGTCACATCACGACACGGTCAGTCGCGTGTGTTTGATTGCAATCACAATGAGCTACTGAGAAAATCCCTTGAACTGTCACTGGACAAGCGCGTGTATGCAGAGTCCAGGGACGAATGCAGGGTTTAAAATAATGAGATTTTATTTAAGTTTATTGAATAGAATGAAAATAACAGTCCACCCGGCAATCTACATGATAATAAAAGATGAACAACATGATACGACAAGCAAGACACAAAAACCTATCAGTGGATCTTCACGTAGACGAGACGACGGCGTAGTTCGAGACAAGTAGAGGTTGAAGTTCAAGCTAATATAAAACCATCTAAGATTTTCGGCAGAGGCCGCGAGATTTTTTCATTTTCAAATAATCTTGGTATAGAATCTTCAATGACTTTTAATTTAAGACACACTGAGATTTTATTTTCGTCTTGAGTTCAAAGGTTCAAACTACATCAAATACTAAGACAGATTTTATTTTTCACAATACTTTGTTTTACTAATTACCTAGTTACGCTCCTGT
>JARACY010006143.1:0-18608 GCA_029255725.1 Scrobipalpa atriplicella
TTTGAAATCAGAAAAAGACGGATACAAGTTTGTGTGTTAGTCTCCAAACCTACACACACGTACACAAAATGCAATTTTTATCACTAGAGTGATTATAGATAATCAATTGATTTACGATCTTATCACACGCTACGATCAATGCACGCAAGATTGTCTGTCTATCTTCAAATAATAATTATTTCCTGTTTGCTAACGGCATTTTTTGCAATTGCCCGTGTGGTGCCGGGTTAGAATAGCATCACCCCATAAGTTATGGACCATAACTTCCCGCGGGTGTCGTAAAAGGATAAATCTTTAAAAAAAAACAGTTCGTCAAGTTTTAAGTAGTAACAATATTTAACCTTGTATTGTCTCGTATGTAAATAATCAAGATACTCTTTCTATAAATAAATGACGTTATTACGATATATTTGACTTAAAATTATCATATAGGTACCTAACAAGGTAGTATTTATTCGCTTGTAGGTACTGAGACATTGTAGATCACTATGTATATCTATGTAAATTATTTTATCATTCGAGTGACTGCCAAAAATTGATCTGTTGACCTATGAGAACAAATATGATTGATTTAGTAGGTCCAAGTTGCTAGTTCAAAGTTCAAATATAAGATTCAATTATAGAACAAAGTTCAATTATAAAAAGATAAGAAGGGGCTGCTTATTAAAAATCTTCTAAACATAATTCTAAATCTTAATACTACTATAAAAACAGATTATCAAAATAAACGCCGCTATCAAAATGTTGGTCAAATTGTATGGATTGCGACCCCGACATGAAAACGAGATAAGTTAAATTGAATGAATGAATGAACTCTACCAATAATCAGCTGTTTATTTCATTCCTGTAAAAATGGTTGGAAAAAATTTAATAGAAATATAGCTTACCGGTTCATCCAAACATGAATTGGATCCCACATTAATGGTAAACACTTCTGTACTTTCCGTAGATTTCATTCTATCCGTCGAAACACAATCTAAAGCACCCATTATGAACACTCACTAAGTCACTGCACGAAAATAAACCGTCAATTTTCTCACAGCGTAAAAAGAAAAATAAAATTTAAATTTGAATTAAGAATATTATAGTAATTCAAATAAAGAATCGTAAAGTTCGCGCGTTTTCTTACGGCAGCGGCGAGTGACTGATCGAGCAATGCGCGCGATTACAAATTGTACGACAAGTTTGCTGGAAGAGGCTAGACCACCTGTTTAATAAAACGATTCCGCTATTTTTATCAGTATTTTATGTAAATAATTTGATTGTTTGTACTGTGTATCGGTTTAGTTTTTGCTTGTTTAGAATAAAGTAAAGGATAAAAAAAACTTGGTTAGTAATTTTCCTCCCAGCAAAATACTTAGTGCAAGCATTTTCAAGCAATTGCATTGACTTTTTGATGAAATTATGATCAAGTGTTTGATAGTAAATACTTATTTAAGTTTCTGATACCCAAAATTTGCGTGTGTGCTGGTGATGAATTCAACTATCTCCTAAAACATTATATTAAATTTACACGAAGTACTTTGCACTTCCATACAAAAATTAAAGTCAAATTTTGTTTCGGGCCAAGTTTCTTGGGTTTGAATGTGATCAGTTTCTCCACTAATAAAAATCCAACCTCAGCTAAGCTTAGGTATCTACAACGTGTAACAGAAATGGTATATGCATCGAGAAATGTGTGAATCTACCCATGAAACTGAACAACTTTCCCTAAGGAACATAGGTCGAAATACGAAAAAAAAAAATTTGACTTCCCATACTAAATACGCTATCAGCTGATGCATTTTGTATGAAAGGTCACGATGTTTCTTAGGGAAAGTTGTTCAGTTTCATGGGTAGATTCACACATTTCTCGATGCCAGGCGCGGATACAAGATTTGGCTTAGGGGGGGGCCATTTTGAGAAAATCATATATTTTTGCACAGAAAATAAAATTTACTCAATTTAGTAATGTGAGAGCCAGGGTTTTAGGGGGGGGGGCATTGCCCCTATGCCCCCCCCCTTGTATCCGCGTCTGCTCGATGCATATACCTTTCTGTTACACCCTGTATATTCATATTCATACCTCTTCTAGAATCTCTACATCCGCTGTCCACAGATGACTTATCTCGTTCACTACACACACATACATAACTAACAGTTACCTCGTGTCCGTGTGTGTATTACGTATGATTCATTCACTAGTGGTATGTAGTACCTTGTCACAGTTTGTGGGTCACTCGGTTCGTATAATCAGAGTATAATAGAGACGGGCTGGCCTGTGGACTAAATATGGTTCGGACATTATTAGCTGCATTGTCTGTTCTTTTTTACCATAGTAACGGTGCGTTAAAGGTAACATTAATTCCACATTGTCATAAGAGAAGAAATTTTGAAAGGCGGCTCAAATTATAGGAAATTTGGAAGGATATCTACCGTAGACGTAGACCCCGTGGTCTAGCTACTACTACGGACTACTACGGGGTAGTCGAATAGGATATAGGAACCCTTATAGATTTGTCATAATTGTTTCTATGTCTGCCCACATCGCTATCGAATGGGTGAGGATCCGACTTAACTAAATCTTGACTAAAATTATTGACATCCCCTTTATTCATCATAGAAAATCACAAGTGACAACGTTTTTTGTGCGCTGCCAAATTGTTCCCATTGTATGTCCTGCCTGCATCCTGCTACGACCTGCATCAATAGGTAACTCTATGGGTCGTATTTATAATCAGCTCTCAAGAGTGACAGCTAATTTGAGATTGTATCAGAAATGTCATTTTAGTACAAAACGACCTGTCAAATCCAAACTTAATATTGCTCTCAATCTTGAGGTCGCTTATAAATACGAGCCTATGCTACGAATAAAGGATAAGTCTCTATGTATACCGTATAACTATTGACGAGAGCCTTGGTAGGTAGATACGCCTTTTCAAACAGTGTGCGTCATGTATGTCTTATACCAAGCTAATAGAAGCACCAATCCCCACCATTGCAGTGGTATGTTTGGTATTCGCATGTGATAGGAATTGTTGATTTGATTATGATGCGTTCACGTGCAATACTAGTTATAAGAATATAAAATGGTACTTACCTTATAAAGGTGATGGAATGAGTCCCATATGACTCATTTGTAGAGAATAAATTACCTAGTATGGTACAAAATGACTTTGTAGATGCGGAAAAGGACACATGTACAGATAACGTAGATTGCCTAGAAGTTGATTTTCAACCCCGCCCTACTTATCCTACGGCAGGTACTCAGTTCACGGTGTAGGATTTTGTTACAATTTTTAAATGAACCTCCCACGGACTTACCATACAAATTAACTTGAGCAGCTAACTGAACGTGTTTTTTTATAATTCTGAGCTATGTCCGTTGCGGAAAGTAGCTCTGATTCATTAATAACGACCGGATGAGCCCTGATGGCAGAGTATTCAAACCGCCTGGTAGCACAGCTATTGGGCCTCTGACATGGTTTGTTTAACGACCACTATCAAAGACAGCGATCGGGACCGACAGGTTAACGTGCCTGAAATCCATTTCTTTTCGGACAATCAAAGTGATTCAGCCTGCAATGTCCTAACCAAACTGGCGAAAATCTCAGTTATAACTTGACAGATATCTGTGTTCCCTCCGTGGGAATCGAACCCACGGCAATCAGGAGCCCATGGCTCAGACCATTAGACCACGGAGGCAGTTAAAGAATCAAGGATTGAAGGTTTTATATCTTCCAGATGATCTTCAGAGTGGAAGGGCACCACACCAACCACGATGTGCGCTACGTCAAGCTGATCCCTGATTGGATCCTGGAGGTGATGATGATGAAGCTCAAGTTCTTCAAGCGCGTCGAGAAGATCAGGATATTCTGAGTGATTAAATAATGATGATTGTATTAAATACATGTTTTACTTGGTATCATGGATATATTTTGGACGGGTTTACTCCATGTTCATATTTTCATCGATATTTCTGTTCAGTAAGTCTGGGGAAACTCCTCAGCGTGACACTTTATAGTAAGCGAAAGTAAATAGTTACTGTTGTGTGAGTCACATGTTTGGTGATCAGTTTTACCGGCAAGACTGTTTGCACTGTGAATAACTGTAGACACCGGAACCCGGTACTGAGTAACACCTATTATATACGTATATCTATGGTAACACTGTGCTTGTATAGCAGCTTGCCAATAGAGTGTGGCAAGTTTGGTTCACTCCATGTTCGGAGAGCCGCTGGTCGCAGGGGGAAGCCTATGTTCTGCGATGAACTTATAAAGAAATCACCACTATCAATAATCACTGTGGATTACTTGATATTTATAGTTAATTTAGTGGGTGGAAGTGCAAATAAAAATTGTAACAAAATCCTACACCGTGAACTGAGTACCTGCCGTAGGATAAGTAGGGCGGGGTTGAAAATCAACTTCTAGGCAATCTACGTTATCTGTACATGTGTCCTTTTCCGCATCTACAAAGTCATTTTGTACCATACTAGGTAATTTATTCTCTACAAATGAGTCATATGGGACTCATTCCATCACCTTTATAAGGTAAGTACCATTTTATATTCTTATAACTAGTATTGCACGTGAACGCATCATAATCAAATCAACAATTCCTATCACATGCGAATACCAAACATACCACTGCAATGGTGGGGATTGGTGCTTCTATTAGCTTGGTATAAGACATACATGACGCACACTGTTTGAAAAGGCGTATCTACCTACCAAGGCTCTCGTCAATAGTTATACGGTATACATAGAGACTTATCCTTTATTCGTAGCATAGGCTCGTATTTATAAAGCGACCTCAAGATTGAGAGCAATATTAAGTTTGGATTTGACAGGTCGTTTTGTACTAAAATGACATTTCTGATACAATCTCAAATTAGCTGTCACTCTTGAGAGCTGATTATAAATACGACCCATAGAGTTACCTATTGATGCAGGTCGTAGCAGGATGCAGGCAGGACATACAATGGGAACAATTTGGCAGCGCACAAAAAACGTTGTCACTTGTGATTTTCTATGATGAATAAAGGGGATGTCAATAATTTTAGTCAAGATTTAGTTAAGTCGGATCCTCACCCATTCGATAGCGATGTGGGCAGACATAGAAACAATTATGACAAATCTATAAGGGTTCCTATATCCTATTCGACTACCCCGTAGTAGTCCGTAGTAGTAGCTAGACCACGGGGTCTACGTCTACGGTAGATATCCTTCCAAATTTCCTATAATTTGAGCCGCCTTTCAAAATTTCTTCTCTTATGACAATGTGGAATTAATGTTACCTTTAACGCACCGTTACTATGGTAAAAAAGAACAGACAATGCAGCTAATAATGTCCGAACCATATTTAGTCCACAGGCCAGCCCGTCTCTATTATACTCTGATTATACGAACCGAGTGACCCACAAACTGTGACAAGGTACTACATACCACTAGTGAATGAATCATACGTAATACACACACGGACACGAGGTAACTGTTAGTTATGTATGTGTGTGTAGTGAACGAGATAAGTCATCTGTGGACAGCGGATGTAGAGATTCTAGAAGAGGTATGAATATGAATATACAGGGTGTAACAGAAAGGTATATGCATCGAGCAGACGCGGATACAAGGGGGGGGGCATAGGGGCAATGCCCCCCCCCCTAAAACCCTGGCTCTCACATTACTAAATTGAGTAAATTTTATTTTCTGTGCAAAAATATATGATTTTCTCAAAATGGCCCCCCCCTAAGCCAAATCTTGTATCCGCGCCTGGCATCGAGAAATGTGTGAATCTACCCATGAAACTGAACAACTTTCCCTAAGAAACATCGTGACCTTTCATACAAAATGCATCAGCTGATAGCGTATTTAGTATGGAAGTCAAATTTTTTTTTTTCGTATTTCGACCTATGTTCCTTAGGGAAAGTTGTTCAGTTTCATGGGTAGATTCACACATTTCTCGATGCATATACCATTTCTGTTACACGTTGTAGATACCTAAGCTTAGCTGAGGTTGGATTTTTATTAGTGGAGAAACTGATCACATTCAAACCCAAGAAACTTGGCCCGAAACAAAATTTGACTTTAATTTTTGTATGGAAGTGCAAAGTACTTCGTGTAAATTTAATATAATGTTTTAGGAGATAGTTGAATTCATCACCAGCACACACGCAAATTTTGGGTATCAGAAACTTAAATAAGTATTTACTATCAAACACTTGATCATAATTTCATCAAAAAAGTCAATGCAATTGCTTGAAAATGCTTGCACTAAGTATTTTGCTGGGAGGAAAATTACTAACCAAGTTTTTTTTATCCTTTACTTTATTCTAAACAAGCAAAAACTAAACCGATACACAGTACAAACAATCAAATTATTTACATAAAATACTGATAAAAATAGCGGAATCGTTTTATTAAACAGGTGGTCTAGCCTCTTCCAGCAAACTTGTCGTACAATTTGTAATCGCGCGCATTGCTCGATCAGTCACTCGCCGCTGCCGTAAGAAAACGCGCGAACTTTACGATTCTTTATTTGAATTACTATAATATTCTTAATTCAAATTTAAATTTTATTTTTCTTTTTACGCTGTGAGAAAATTGACGGTTTATTTTCGTGCAGTGACTTAGTGAGTGTTCATAATGGGTGCTTTAGATTGTGTTTCGACGGATAGAATGAAATCTACGGAAAGTACAGAAGTGTTTACCATTAATGTGGGATCCAATTCATGTTTGGATGAACCGGTAAGCTATATTTCTATTAAATTTTTTCCAACCATTTTTACAGGAATGAAATAAACAGCTGATTATTGGTAGAGTTCATTCATTCATTCAATTTAACTTATCTCGTTTTCATGTCGGGGTCGCAATCCATACAATTTGACCAACATTTTGATAGCGGCGTTTATTTTGATAATCTGTTTTTATAGTAGTATTAAGATTTAGAATTATGTTTAGAAGATTTTTAATAAGCAGCCCCTTCTTATCTTTTTATAATTGAACTTTGTTCTATAATTGAATCTTATATTTGAACTTTGAACTAGCAACTTGGACCTACTAAATCAATCATATTTGTTCTCATAGGTCAACAGATCAATTTTTGGCAGTCACTCGAATGATAAAATAATTTACATAGATATACATAGTGATCTACAATGTCTCAGTACCTACAAGCGAATAAATACTACCTTGTTAGGTACCTATATGATAATTTTAAGTCAAATATATCGTAATAACGTCATTTATTTATAGAAAGAGTATCTTGATTATTTACATACGAGACAATACAAGGTTAAATATTGTTACTACTTAAAACTTGACGAACTGTTTTTTTTTAAAGATTTATCCTTTTACGACACCCGCGGGAAGTTATGGTCCATAACTTATGGGGTGATGCTATTCTAACCCGGCACCACACGGGCAATTGCAAAAAATGCCGTTAGCAAACAGGAAATAATTATTATTTGAAGATAGACAGACAATCTTGCGTGCATTGATCGTAGCGTGTGATAAGATCGTAAATCAATTGATTATCTATAATCACTCTAGTGATAAAAATTGCATTTTGTGTACGTGTGTGTAGGTTTGGAGACTAACACACAAACTTGTATCCGTCTTTTTCTGATTTCAAAGTTTATATTTTTCAACCACTATGTTACCATATCACTCCCACCCTGGTGGTATAGTGGGTGGGACTAACACCATACCAATATACAACGTGTAACAGAAAGGGTATATGCATCGAGAAAGGTGTGAATCTACCCATGAAACTGAACAACTTTCCCTAAGACACATGGATCGAAATACGAAAAAAAAATTGACTTCCCATACTAAATGCGCTATCAGCTGATGCATTTTGTATGGAAGGTAATTTTTTTTTGCTTTTTTCGACCTATGTTCCTTAGGGAAAGTTGTTCAGTTTTATGGGTAGATACACACATTTCACGATGCATAGCATATACCCTTTATGATACACGTTGTATAGGTACCACTATTGGTATAGAGTCGTATGCGCACAAAGGCTATGTTCCGTCGGTGCGAAGCTTTTGGAGTTTTTTAAAGCTCTCTTCAATCGTCGACTCTGCCTTGGTCAGACCTACTCTAAGCCAAAATAAAAAATTATATTGCGGCGATCTCATCAAGATTAAAGTACTTCATTATAGTTATTTCTTACGACAATGCAGCTCTTTTTTCGCAGAAAAATACGCGCTTAGAAGATTACTAGTTATTCCCTTGATTTTTATTGATAATACTTAAAAAATATCTTTAGATAATTTCACACCTGCGGAAACATTGTCGCCATTAGATTTTTAATCATGTGTCATAGTTATAATATAAATCATTGATTACAAAGTACTTGGTCTAACTTTTATAATATTTCTAGGGTATAACTGCCTCCGTGGTCTAGTGGTCTGAGCCATGGGCTCTCGAAACGGAGGACCTAGGTTCGATTCCCAGAAAGGGGAACACAATGTTGATATTTGTTAATTTATCACTTTGTGAGAATTTTCCCAGTTTGGTTAGGACATTGCAGGCCGAATCATCTGATCGTCCGAAAAGAAAAAGGATTCACGTTAAGCCGTAGTCGTTGTACACAGAACCAATGTCAGAGGCCTATTTGCTGTTCTAGGCGGTTTAAAAATCTCTGACACTAGGGTTCATCGGGTTGATCGACTCGAAACCTACACGACAGAGAGAGATAGCGGATACTTGTTAAGTTTGCCCTCTCAGATTTTATTTAAGACTATAGTTTCGTAAGAGCTAAATGGTGTGCAGCATTATCGCAATAATATTATGCTTATAATGAAAATAAACGCGATAACATTTAAATATACACGTGTTTAAATTGATTAATTATTATTAATAGGGGTGTCAATAGTTTAATATCTTTAAATTTGATATTAATACAGATAATTATGTAGAGAATAGCTTATGTAAATTGATAAAATAGGTAAAATAAAATAAATATTTTTTTTGACCAATAAATTGGAGCCACTTAATAATGTCGAGTTGACTAAACATAATTGTGATCTAATCTTAAAGGCATAATCAAAATAATAACTTCCTGTTAACCTATGTTTCAAATTATTTTCAGTGAATCTTGATTTTCACTACCCACCTATGCTTACTCAACATATTCAAAAAACAGTACGTACAAGTTGGTAATTTCTTACTTGTAAAGTAAATTGGGAGAGACTTTAGTTTTTTTTTTTTTTTTCAACTAATACATAAATAATGAATTGTTGGCATGACCCTACAGAACTGTATTATGAGTACAAATACAATGATAAGCATTGTACACAGTTATAGAGAGTCTAGGAGCCAATACACAGTGAACTACAGTACTAAGAGAGTTAGTATCGGAAGTATTAATAAGTATCAAACAATCGCAGGCGCAGAAAATCATATATACTAACTCTATACTATATCATGGAGTACTTCATTTAAGTACTATATCTACCTAAGTATTAGAGATAATTCCTTCCTCAGTAGGTATAATAATCGTTGAATTTGAAAGTGACCGTTCTGTAAAAACAGACAGAGGTGGCATCGGACATAGTCGTATTCAGAGTTCAGACGGGTCCAATCATTTCATAAAAACCAGAAGTCATTAAAAACTGTTGCGGCATCAGGTTAGACAGAATGACGCTGGTCTGTTCCCTCCTGTTACGAACTACGAAGACGCTCGTTACTAAATGTTTAAGTGTTCACTTATCCCGTTGTTTACAATTCATCAAGCACGGAGCTGTTACGCCTTATAGTTAGAGTGCAATTTGAGTTACATAATCTACCATAACAGTCTCAACTGTCTTCTATTGGACATGAGCCTCCCCGTTGGAGAGTATTTGCACTAAAACTCAACTTACTGGGAAAGTGGCTAGTGCAGTGAAACAGGGAACGCGGCTGCCCATGTACCCTGAATCTATTCACTTAATCAACATTTACTATACTACCTATACCTAGGAAAGGTATATATACCAACATATTTCTTTTGTATACCAAAGAATTGAATTCAGAATTAGCTGAATAACAATCTGCAGATATTTCAGACTTGAACACTTTTATATAAATAGTTCCAATCAAGGGTACAAAGTGTACTTTTAAAATAACCCCCTCTCTGACGTCATCACTGTGACGTCACATAATGTCACTGGGTCACAGGTGTCCGTGTCCCTAATGAAACTACTGACCCAGGCCAGTCCAGGCCAAATATAGGCTTACAAGAATGCAGGTCATGCGACTTTGAACCCTGGGTGTATGGTTACAGTGCACCAAATTGAACCTAATATGAATTGAGTAATTAATTTTGATGCACTAGATCGGGTTACAGTCTGATCTGGTTAGACATGAGACTACATTTCTGACTTCTGTACATATTCTCACGATTTTTCAGTGTATCTCATTGTGTGATCTTTGTCTTTGTATTGATGATGCCCGAGGCTTTACTACCACACTGCGAAAAAGATGCGCGTCCCTGATGCGCCGTGTTCGGAGCAGCCCCAACATCATTCTGCAACATATAGCTGACAGGATTGACTGCCCATACATGCAGCATTGTCAAGGGCTTCATGCCCCAGTAATCAAAGAAAAAAGAAATTTATAACTTACCTACATTACTAACATAGTTCTAAGTCTAACAATGTGAGTCAATGTTACTCGAATAAATAAATTTATTTATTTATTATTATAGAAAACATGCTCAGATCCCGCGCCTACGCGCAGCAGCGTTTTCAGTATGTTCGACACTGCATGTTTTCCATACAAACCGGGCGTACGAAGTCGCGGGTACAGCTAGTTTAAAATAAGCTTTAGGTATTATTTTGACATTCTGATATTTTAAACCCTTGTGTATAAATTTTAATGAAATAAGTTTGCGGCTCTTCACCTGCTATTGAAATATCCAATGTCGTTTGATATAAAATACAGAAATGTTTGAGAACTTTCAGGAAGGTGGTTTGAAAACAGTATCGTTATTAATAATAAAAATATCTTTGTGTGGTGTAAAGAAAAAAGTGTTATGAAAATACATTTATGTATTCCAAATTATACCTGATCTAAATTAATTGTTAACAATAGTATCTTTTTTAGTTGACAGTTTTATTGTGGCTGAGAAACTGCCCTATAAAAATAAAAGTAACTAATAAATATAAATGCCGAGCAAATGAAATTGTAGTATTTCTACTCAGCAATAGATGGCATTGAATAAAACATTTACATTTTCTATTTTCAAATTATTTGAAGTAGCCTAATTTCCTAGGTACAATAATTAGGACTTTATTTGAACATTGTTTCATTGTACAGTGGGCAGCAGGTCGAGCTACCACTTTGGCGGACCAATTTATACTGGCTATACAGTATAACCAGGTAGATATAACCAGTATATATTGGTCCGTGAAATGGCTGCCCACCCAACTAACATGACAGCGTCAAGATAGCCTACATATCACTGTTACAATGCTCTCATCTAAGATGAAGAGTGTTAAGGATACCTATAGAAGGGTGGTAGAGATATCTTTAACACCCTTATAACCACGAATCAGGCCCACGTTTTTACAGGTAAAGGTGTCAGGAAGCTTATATAACAGTGTTACTTAAGGGTTAGAAATACTTCGAAGTGAGTTAATTCACCCTCAGCTATTACTTTTGCCGGTTCTACATTCTCATAGAAGCATTGGCTAACACTATAGGTATGAGACAACCCTCAATTAAGAATTTTAAACTTGTTAAACCTATAAGAGAGAGTGGGTTAACGCTTTAACGCGTACAAGATATCTAAAACATTTTCAATTAAATATATGACCGCTTTTTGAGAACTCTTTTTGTACTGTTTTTATGGTATTAGCTTCAAAGAAATCCAAAACGATCAAACTCATAAAATAAGTGACATAATGAACAGTACACAAAGAAAATAAACATGTCACAGCCACATTTTTAATGGCGATGCTAAGTTTCTCTCAAAACATTAAATTTTATCATCATGTTAAGTTAAAATGTGCTGCGCCTGCAAATTTACGATAAATGTATACCAGTTTTTCATCTCAATTTCAACGCGCTCCGGATTAATTAAAGATTTAAAGTAATAATTATGCATGATAAAATAGGTGCCTCAAAGTTTTATCACCAACTTGTTCTTTTTGTCGCCCATTGGCCAGAAAAGTTACGTGGCATCGATAGAATGATAAAATAAACATTATTTATGGAGTATTTTGTACATAAATCTTGATCAAACAAATATATTTTAGGTTAGTTTATTAAAATAATGGCGAACTTGCCATTACAGCTTTAGCTCTCCCTTAACGCATCTATTACACTTTTTGAGACACTGCATCTATAGTCGAGAGTATTGTGCAGTATATAGTATATATAAGAGTGTAATAATTGTCTCAAAGAAAACGTTTAACTATATCGAAGACAATACAACAGGCTAAGCATTTTTAAACCTGATAGAATCTTCGAGTTCTTATAATGCATTAACTTACACCATTACCTTTAGAATGCCATTAAAATGCACTTACTTAACACAATGTGCTTTCGTAAAATCAACGTTGCTGCTTAAACCTGCCGAATTGAGATGATCAACACTTTTGGCAATCGTAAAATCAACGTTACAGCTTAAACCTCCAGAAATGAGATGATCAACACTTTTGGCATCTTCTTTAATTTTCGAGTTACTACACTCTTGACAAACTCTGTTTAAAACACCATTGCCTGTAGAAAGCCTTCAAAAATGTACTCAGCTAACACAATAAGCATTAGTAAAGTACGAACGTAGTTACGTTAAAGCTTTAAACTTCATAAGAGAGCTATGCAACGCTTTTAGTATCTGGTGTTACGACACACTTGACTAACACCGTTATGCATCCCATGCCTGTAGATTAAAGTTATCACAACACCTAAAGATATATAAGATACTTCACAGCAACCATTAAGTAACAATAAACATCAGTAAGTGTCAGCGGACGCTGTTGTAAAGATTTAAGTGTTGCAAACAGGTTAAAACTATACAGCTTGACTCCACTAGCTGTAATTAACACTATTATTATTCTGAATACTGCATAAAATCATCTATTACAGCTCTAGAATCACTATTGGAGTTGAATTTATTTCTTAACCCCTCTTTAACGTTCCAAGCTATAACTGAGATTATTATAACGCCGTTCAAAAGATTAAAGTTTTAAAGAAGCCTGTAACTGACGGTATAATGTTTGTTGGGCATGTACTAAGAAATTCTAAATTTCGCACAAATAATTTGTTGCAATTCTGGTAATTATTATTTTAAGCTTTGCTAAATGTGGAGCGTACCTACATCCTACTCTCAAAGGAAATTATAATACTTTTGGCAGTAAGATTCAAATTGCTCATAATTTAAGTGATAATTTGATAACTAATAATTAAGTAGTATATAAATAAGTAGGTATAGGTGATGATAACTTTGATGAAAAAGACAAATTGACATGCAGCAAAAAAAAATGTCCCACTCAATAGGAAAACAAAGCATCTATTTATTATTTCCTATATCTAATAATGGAAATTATGTATAATTCCATCATAGAGATAATGCAATTCAAATACAAATTGCGAGGCGCCATGGAAGTTAATAAATAATCATTATACATAATAATAAACAAACTTAGTGTGGATAATGTTTATGTCGCGATTAAATTAAAAAATCTGGCATTTTAATAAAACCTAATCATCCCACACCAAAAAGTACTTAACTAGGAGTTTATTTCTTAATTAAGACTTAATTCGTAAATCATTTCCTTATTTATAATTAGATAAATGTATTAAAGTTAATGTTCATATTTTGTTACTTCTTTGGTCCTTAACGACCATAATGTAATAATCCTTTCACAATATAGAAGAAAAAACAATTTTAAAACAACTTAGATTATCCTAGGAACAGAAATGATAATCTCGCTTGCTGATTATATAATTTAGCTGCTAGCTAACATTACCAGCTTGCTTTGCAGTAAAAATATCGAGATAAGAATGTGCGCTTTGTAGCTAAACCGTGAGATTCCACGTGGAATGTCCAGCTGGCGGCCATTTTCCTGCATCCGCAGTGCGGACGGAACATTCCATCCACCTTTTTGTTTTTCAAAAAACTTAACTAGGTAATTTATACCCTTTTCAGATGAACGAATAAGTTCAATGTAAAACGAATGTTTGCGGAAATTTGCTGCATTTTTAGCTTTTGTTTTACAACAGCCAAAATAATCAAATCACACGCATGTCCGTTCCTTGTTATGCGGAAATCCCGTCCCGTATAAGGATATAACTTTTTTAGTTACCTATAAAGGTAGAGTTAAGTTTATACCAAACAAATAACAAACGTGGAAAAAATCACAGAGCAAAGATAAAACATATTTTCTCTTAAATAATTTTGTGACATTTGTTGCGCGAGATGTAAAATAATAAAAAAAAAATTTTACGTCTACCTATCTTATCCTTCAGCCCAAAATCCTCACTTCTAAAAACTATTTCAAAATAATAAAAAACTGTGTTAAACAAATTGATACTTACTTATAAACAAACCAATGCCAATTTAATTATTGAACTCCCTTATTTTAACAAAAAATTCGGGGCATACCATACTATATGAACCCGTCCCGATACTGGCGATAACCCCTTGCCTCCTCAGAGTCGTCCTTATTTATGGCATTCCTTTTCTTCAGTAATTTACTGCGGGCTGCGCGGGCGCAAGAAATATGGCCGCTATTTGTCGCGCACTGTCCGCTAGTAATTGAATGTAAATACTTGTTAGTAGGGAAAGATTGCGAGAGATTTGTCTGTGGCGATAACTCTACCTACTGTGTCAGTTTTTGTCGATTGTTTTTAATTTATTTTCATTTAACTGAAAAAAAAAACCTGCAAAAGTAACCTGGAAAGTAGAAAGGATTTACTTTAAATTAGGCGATTCACTGATTCCCCATAAATACAGCTACACTGCTGGAACCTTGCTATCTGAAACGCACCACATTTGTCTGACGTGTCAAATCGAAATGGCTTTTATTATGCCTTTGATTCTCTACCAAACCCTTATAAGATAAATGGCGTAATTCATTTTTAATTTATGCAAGGTTGTATGCAAGTGTTACTTCCATGCTGGACTGGGAGTGATAGAAAAACATAGAATGTGCCAGCTGCATCTCCTCCCGGGCATGCTGTAAAAATCGGCTAAGGGGTTCGAGCCTCGAGGGTTTCAGTATTATAATTTAGGCGATGGGCTGACAACCCTGTCACTATAGCAATATACAGATCTATCTGGAACAAGCCTCAAAACTTGTCAGACGTGGCGGAACGGCCTTTGATTAGGGCGTTTACGCTCTGCCTACCCCATTAGGGATAAAGGCGTGAATATATGTATGTATGTTGTATGCAAGTAACCGCAAAGGAATCGTATTCAAATGACTCATTATATTAACCACATTATCTATCTACTTACAATTTGAACCACAGACCGCAACCTCCCCTACTAAGTGCATGTCATTTTACCGTGACACTTTCTTCACTGGTAATAACTAGAAATTGGTTTGACGTAAGATGAAGATGACATTCATTTTAATAATGGGGTCATCTTAATTTATTACATACATACTTATAATCACGCCTTTATCCCTAATGGGCTAGGCAGAGCGTAAACGACCCAAACAAAGGTCGTTCCGCCACGTCTGACAAGTTTGAGGGTTATTCCAGATAGATCTGTATATTGCTTAGTGACAGGTTGTCAGCCCATCGCCTAAATTACAATACAGAAACCCTCAAATCCCTTAGCTGATTTTTACAGCATGCCCGGGAGGAGATGCAACTGGCACATTCTATTCTCTAATTTATTAGAGAGACAAAACGCAACTTTTAAGTTTTACCGGTAATACTTAAACGAAAAATGACGTAAAACAACGTCAAACACGCAGCAAAATGACGTATAATATTAAGAAGATGAAGAAATATGTTGGACTCAATTCTGGATGTGACATACTACTAATTCAAATCTGTTTTTAGTCATTTTCTATAAACATCATCATCATCATCAGCAGCAGCTCATATACCTACTTAACAGAGGGGCACGAGCCTACCCTAAAACATTAATAAGATAATCGGCTGTATTCTTTAATATATGACAGATTTCATCATAATTGTTATTTCTGTTAAATTTGGCTACTAATATTTAGATGACGGCAAAAATTTTGATAAAATTTATAAGTACTTATTTACCATCACAAATTTTATAAAACTGAAAGTGACGGAACAGGATTATTTTAATTAAAATGTTAAGGCTCGTATTTATAAAGCCATCTCAAGATTGAGAGCAATTATTAGTTATAAGTATTAATAATATATTATAAGTATTGTAATACCTACTTAATACCAAATAAATTCTATTCTATTCTATTCAATATTGAGTGCGGATTTGACTGGTCAGTTTGTATTGGAATGACGTTTCTGATACGAACTGAAACTCGCTGTCACTCTTGAGAGCTTATTATAAATACGGGCCTAAGTAGCCTAGCTTACGATAGTAGCATGTAGAATTGAGTTCATTTGTATAGACGTACGTTTGGTCCAGTATAGTAGGCCATTGATTGAGCATAGAAACTGCATTTGAGGTTTTCCTAAACATTACTCATCGAATAAGTACATCTCGTCTCACGTAATAGGTACGATTAATAAAATGTACAGTAAAATACTATAAAATTAATCCAAATCGGTATTTCCTTTTAGTCAAGTCTGTGCAACTGTGTATAACTATCGTATAATGTGTGCGGGAAACTGGAAGTTGTTGTGAATGAATTTAATGAGTTTGTAAAAATTTATGAGTTGGTGAAAATTAATGAGCTTACAATGAAGCTGTTGAATGTAGCTGGTGTTGTAAGGAAAGAGAGCTTAGTTCCTAATACGGTAAGAATACATACACAGATAATTTTATACCTATGGATATACCTAGCTTACGGGATAGGTAGAGCTTCAACGGCCAAATGTAAATAAGGAAGACATTTTCGATACGTGTCGGGCATAGAGTTGAGGGATACTTTTATTGGAAGCATGTATCTACTGCTGTTATGACAGATTCCATTTCCTAAATTGCAATGTACCTTTCAGTTATTACCTATATCATAAAACACATTCTTCCATGCTGTACTGGGAGCGATAGAAAAACATAGAATGTGCCAGCTGCATCTCCTACCGAGCATGCTGTAAAAACCAGCTAAGGGATTCGAGGGTTTCAGTGTATTGCAATTTAGGCGATGGGCTGACAACTCGTCACTATAACAATATACACAATCATCTGTAATAAAATAACCCTCATAACTTGTCAGATGTGGCAAAACGACCTTTGTTTAGGTTGTTAGGGATAAAGGCGTGATTTTATGTAGTATGTATGTAGTATAATTATAGTAGGTAGTAGTAATTGGTATTTATGAGTATCTCTACTGGCTTTTACAAATGATACCTACAATTATGTTATCCAGCATATCAGTATTTACTTCAATAAGATAAAATTGTTAATTAAATAATAGCCAGTGTTTTTTACCGAAACACCGCGTGTTTTCAAAGTGCCCGATAGGCGTGAAACTGATAAGTGATATATTATGATAACTATTATCAAGGATTCGTCACTGTTATCAATTGTATCAGTAACAGACGGAACACTTTGCATTGTTTATAAGCAATGATAATCTTGGATCACTTCAGTGTGTCATTAAATCATTGATATTGTGCGCGTGAGTCGATTTTATAATAAAAAATATTGTTTTGTGAAGAACATCAAAGTTTTGCGATTAGGTACTTTGAGTTTGACTAAAATTTATTTAGAGTAAAAATATCAATTTTTATTTAGCGATCATAAACTTAGGTAAATGAGTGATATTTAAGTGAAAACATCAAGAAGTTTGTCTTTAATAAATTTATCACTGTGACTTTCAAAAATAGATCTTACGGTACGTTCTCACAACGCCAAAAATTGCATTACTATTTCGAAATGGATCGGAGGGGACTAAATGGATTTACATCACCGATGCTTGTGACACATGTGAGTTAAACTAGTTTTATCACACAGGGAATTAGAGACTTTCAGATGACAGAAAATAGTATTTTTATTCCCGATAGATGTCGCTTACTTTATTTCATCTCATCAAAGCCATCCTCAGAATAGAAACTCCTAAATTGCAATGTACCTTTCAGTTATTACCTATATCATAAAACACATTCTTCCATGCTGTACTGGGAGCGATAGAAAAACATAGAATGTGCCAGCTGCATCTCCTACCGAGCATGCTGTAAAAACCAGCTAAGGGATTCGAGGGTTTCAGTGTATTGCAATTTAGGCGATGGGCTGACAACTCGTCACTATAACAATATACACAATCATCTGTAATAAAATAACCCTCATAACTTGTCAGATGTGGCAAAACGACCTTTGTTTAGGTTGTTAGGGATAAAGGCGTGATTTTATGTAGTATGTATGTAGTATAATTATAGTAGGTAGTAGTAATTGGTATTTATGAGTATCTCTACTGGCTTTTACAAATGATACCTACAATTATGTTATCCAGCATATCAGTATTTACTTCAATAAGATAAAATTGTTAATTAAATAATAGCCAGTGTTTTTTACCGAAACAC
>JARACY010006144.1:0-18598 GCA_029255725.1 Scrobipalpa atriplicella
TGAGCTCAATGGCTAGCACCGATCATAAGTCGGAAGTGAAAGCAAATATCTTTATCATTCTTTGTGAGAGAGTATCGCATTTCAGACTAAGGGCAGCATACGTTGCTTGAAATAATTGCTGCGAGTTTATAAAAAAGTATTTTGTTATAGCTGCGTTCGGTTTTAATTTTAGGACAAAATGTACGTGACATCGTTGAGTTTTTAGAAATTGCGTTGAATACAACAAATCAAAAATTCCATCTATGTGTGGTCATGGTCATTTATACTTACATAGAAAGTTTAAAGATTAATTAATGCAGCTTGAGAGAGTATCTCAAATTATGTTCAGAAGTCAATGCCAATATCTCCCACGAGTTTTGAATGAAAAGTAAGTTTCATTGCCACAGAATATAAATAGCACAGGAAACGCCTGCCCTTGAGCACTTACGACCCTTTGGGGCGCGCACCGTTTATCAATGGAGTATGCAGCACTTTCATTGATGCGATGAGATAGAGGTGTTTATGTAGCAGTTACTGACTGAATTTAAAAAGAAAGTTTCATTGCCACAGAATATAAATAGCCACACAGGAAACGTTGCCCTTGAGCACTTACGGCCTTTTGGTGCGGTCACTGTTTTATCAATGGATTATGCTGCTTTCATTGATGAAAAGATAGAACTATTTATGTAGCGGTTAGTGGCTGAAAAATTTGCAGGTATTTTTATTTTTGGATTGAAACCGCAGCCAGTATTTTGTTTTCTATTTATTCGGAAAACCTTTCTATTATAAACGTTTCGTCATGAGGGATTTGAAAAGCTTTGACTACAGAAAAATTATCCCATGGGAAAAACGCTAGATGGAAATGTGTGATTTCATTCTTAACTGTACCGCGGGCAGATTATGTGCTTTCGTCACAAGCGGCCGTGAATTTATTGTTTCAGGAAGTCGTATATTTACGTAGTTTCCCGCCCTTGAACTGAATCGACGCCATTTTGAAATAGCATTACCGGTAGACTGCGAGCGATAGAAAAACAAAGAATGTGCCAGCGGCTTCTTTTCCCGAGAACATAGATCGAAACACAAAAATAAAATACCTTCCATACAAAATGCATCAGCTGATAGCGCATTTAGTACTTATATGAAAAGTAAATATTGTTTTTTTTCATATTTCGACATTATGTTCCTTAGGGAAAGTTGTTCAGTTTCATGGGTAGATTCAGATATTTCACGATGCATATACCCTTTATGTTACATGTTTTATATTGAAATATAAAAGTGCCCTCATTGTTTGTCAGATCAGACGTGGCGAAAACGCCTTTTACTAGGCATATTTCGCTCTGCCTACCCCTTAAGGGATAAAGGCGTGACTTTTACTTATATACTTACCTATAATGTATTAACGGTAGAGCTCCATGTTGGTGAAATGTAATTAAATCGTAACGCGCCATGTTTGTTATAATAAAATTATGATGGCGGCACATTATAGATGAAACAAACCTTATTTCTCTCGGTAATGTAACGTGCTTAGTTAGCTAAGATACCTATTTACCATTTAAGATTCATTCGATTACTTTTGCTCCCTTGATGTATAAAAAAAATGGACTCTGGTATCAGGCTTATTTTTATTTTGTTGTAATTTCGCAATAAATCTCAGACAGAAATGTTTTTATCCGGCTCTTTTTAAATTGAAATGTCTTTTAGATAATTATTTTCTTTGTAAATTGAATCGAGTTTTCACAAAATGGCTAAAATATTCCGTATTTCTAAATGATTTATTTTTCATAATTATGGTAGGTGGTATCTAGATATTTATAGTTGGCTGGTAATCACTTTTGAATTGAATAAATTTCTCATATAACAGTAACAGATTTGGCTGCTATGAAAATATCCTACTTTTCCCCTGGGATAGAACCTACCACCACGATATTCACAGTCTATGTCAAAAAACAACTCAACAAAACTCCCGTCTGTTATTCCGCGAAAACTTCTATCCTTCCGAGCCGTCAATCAAGTGAGTGACTTGTTTTGAGGGGCTTTGAAAAGTAAACAACACGGGTAAACAAGTTTTCAATTCATTTATTTACAGGCCTATGTGGATTGACAGTGACGTATTTTATTAATGTGCTTGTTGTTCCAAACAATTTTCTGCGTCGACACACATAGTCACGCCTAAGGGTGTAGGTAGAGCGTCAACGACCTCATAAGAGGGCGTTATTGACTTATCACCATGTTGACTATTTTTGACGGTCCTTTCAGAAAAAAAGAACTGTGCTGAGGTTAAAAATGTGAAGGTGATGTAATACCTATTGTTGCTGCGTAAAGATAAAATCTTTCTTACTGTACCTATGTGTCGGGTCAGAACAACATCATCCTATCTCTTCCCGAAAATGTAAGGAAAGGATATAAACGAAATAGACAACACAATAGCGTTTTTTGTGAATGTAAAATCTCGTACTGAGCTCGCCAATCCACCTGCCAAGCGTGGTGAGTATGGTAATACCCCGATCGGGGGAGACCCATGTCCAGCAGTACCTAGACTGTAATGGTTGATAATGATAAAACTTCAACCAATAGTTATTTCGTTTGACGCATTTCCTAGGGCAAAGGTACAGAGATACGATATCTTGAATTTATCAATACTTGAAAGTATAATTCTTGAATGACCGATATTATCAATGAACTTATGAATGAATGGAAACAAGATAACGATAACTACCGGAAGTTGATTATAGAAATAACGAATAAGGATAATATCTGAAAGATAAACCAACTTTAAATCTACAATATTTTTATTAGGTAAGTATTTAAAAGAGATTTTGACTTCTTATTAATTTAGCAGAAAAGTATTATTTTTTTACCCGTGTTTTCGTACTGAGAGTAAGATATTTTCCCACGGTAAAAAAGATGCAGAATATATTATAATACCGACTGGGTAATTGGGATTATGGAAAGGACTATGGCACCTGCCCGATCAATGTTCAGAAACACGAAAAAATGGGCAGGTGGCTTATTATTATTATATATTAGAAAACACAAAACATACATAGAAAAAGCGAAAATGGCTACAAAAACAGGGTTAATATGTTTATTGCGTTCTAGTTTCATTGGCTCCAGATTGAGGGATTCTTTGAGGTATTTCACATTTTCATGGTGTACTTTAAAATAATTCCCATTATGAGTTTGAAAAGCTGTTTCAAGCTTCATTCGGTAAGGTAAGGTAAGGCCAGCATAATTATATAGGTATGTGACCGTCCCACTTTCATACAGTGTTTGTGAATTTCTTTTCTAGGTGCGTACGCTTAAGGACACCTTCTGGGAAATAATAAGGACAATACAGTTAGTGGCCTTCTGTGACACGTTTAGAATTTCCCATATTGTAGAAATTGCCAGTGGTCAAGGCAATTCATACTGTTTTAAATGTTTCTTTTTCTTTCCCAGCTTTTTTCCGGCCTAGCCTAGTTTACGTTTTCTATTGTATAGGTAAGATCATTCTCTTCTTTTTCGGCCTGTGCCCCGTGATCAAGGGTTTGGTCAAGGGCTTGATTAAGGGCAAGAACACAAGTAAATTTTTTGTGTTCACTTTTTTTTATATTTTTTGAGGTAAAATATATTAGGTACGTAAGGTACGTAAATGGGGTGATGGCAATGAAATTTAAATCAACCTACACACATTTTCCGAGGTAAATAAAATATTTCCAGAGAAAAACCGCATGCAACATTAAAAATAAAAAAAATTCAGTGATATATTTATTTTGAAAGATTCGTTATTAATTATCCATTGAATACCTTCCGACGACGACATTTTAAACGTCAGCACCTATAACCTAGAAAAGAAGTAGATGTAAAATTCTACGTTTTTATTATACCAGCAGTCACCCAATCAAAGACATTATACTTATTAATACAATAACTTTACCATCACCACTATTTCTACAGTATTTATTTACCTTAAATTAAAGCCATAATAGCCCAGTCAATAACACTCCCTTCAGCCATGTAATCCGTTTTGCCGTTTAACTCTTTTCCTGTCTCAATTTATTCCCGTTTTCCGATGACATTGCATCCTCACGAGGCCATCGGACCGTGTTCATTCGATTCACTTTCCCGTTAAATTGGAAAAGGTCTAAACGCTCCACGGGACAGGAATTTTGTATCGAAACGCGGAACCTTTCGTCTGTTGTGAGAAAACGGAATGCTGAATTCAGTTTTTTTTAAGTGGTTGAATTTAAAATAATAAATAAATTTAATAATGTATGGAAAAATAATTAATTTACAATTTTCCCTGTATTATACTTAAAAGTTGTAGATCAATTGAAATTATTTGATTAAAGGCACGATATAAAAATAACCTGGAGATATTTAATTCACAGAAATTAATATATAAAAATGCAAACATTTCTAGTTCTCGGTAAAATTTAAAAAAGGCTGGTTCAGTGGAAATTTTCTTAATCAATTAAATTGGTCAAAGTAACCATATCACTATGGAAACACCATTCCATTAAAAGTTTAAGTAAAATAGAATTATAGAACTTCCGCCCTTCTGAACCGGTAATATTCGTTGCGCTATGAAATTATCAAATAACAGTAGGTAATTCTCAAATTATCGCCATACAAATAATAAATCGAGAGATTGGTAGTGGTTTTTTGTAAGGAGAGCCACAAGTTTTGAAGTCAAAACGTTGCTGTTTTTATTTACCAGAAAATGTTCATTGTTCATTTTTGACTCGGTTATTTAAAGAATTTTATCCCACTTTATTTCACTTAAAATTACAGGGAGAAAAAAAAATCAATATTTTATCATTATAAATATTTGATATAATACATACATACCTACATATAATTCATTGACTTGCTACATACGTACAACAAACTTTTTAATAACAAAACATGACCCCTCATCTCCCACAAGGATGCTGACATCCGCATGACTCATTGCAACTGATGAGATGGGATATCTGCCACTGACATTTAAAATAATATACGTCACAGCTTAGCAGTGTAAGCCGTCTGTCCCGGCCGTTGTCTTTGATAGTGGTCGTCATAAGAACCATGTCAGAAGCCTTTTTAATAACAAAAAATTTAAAATAATGTAGGTACGTCTCAGCGTAGGCCGTTAGTCCCGGTCGCTATCTTTGATAGTGGTCGTTCACAGGCTATGTCAGAGACCTGTTAGGTGATTTAAAACCTCTGACGCGAGGGTTTGTCGATCCACGCGACAGAAGTAGTAGTGTTAGGCTGTGTTCAGGTGTATGCGGGCTGAAAGTGTGTAATATGTTTTAGCCAACGCGCACAGATTGCGCGGGGTCAATTTGTATGAAATACGTGTTCATCCCGCGTCATCTGGACATAGCCTATAATACTCGTTAATCAAGTGCTTATGCTTTAAAGTTACTTTGATGGTTTGTCAAACACCCGTGTACCTACCATGGCACAGGCAGGGGGTCTTGCTTGCATGTCAGCGGACAATAAGCTGATTCTAGGCGCCATTATCTAAAGTATTGCTCTCATGCTGGACTGGGAGCGATAGAAAAACATAGAATGTGCCAGCTGCATCTCCTCCCGGGCATGCTGTAAAAACCAGCTAAGGGATTCGAGGGTTTCAATATATTGTAATTTAGGCGATGGGCTGATAACCTGTCACTACAGCAATATACAGGTCTATCTTAAACAACCCTCAAAACTTATCAGACGTGGCGAAACGACCTTTGTTTAGGTTGTTTACGCTCTGCCTACCCCATTAGGGATAAAGGCGTGATTATATGTATGTATGTACCTATTATCTAAAGTAAAAATGTAATTAACCCGGTAACACGACAAAATACAATTTTTCTATCTCCTAAAATACGACTTAAATTAAACGCCAGCGGATAGGGAAAGAACCTATCCTAACCTTTACGCTAACTTCACAGCCTCTTAAAAGTAAAAGTCGGAACCATTAACATTAACAGCGAGTAAAACTAACAGTTAACAATGCCTTTGTTCGTAGGTTAAAGTAACTATAAAATTGGTTCCGTAATTTGCTAGTTAACTGGCACAATATAGCCATTATTCTGAATGCCGTAAGGTCAAGAGTTCAGGATATTTGCGTTTCATTTCGTGCCAGGTAGAGTTATTGCTTTAGATATGAAGATTGCTGGACTGGGAGTGATGAAAATATACTTCTGTTTTTTCTTTCCTGGCCTTTCTGTTAAGGAAGGAAGCTGAGGGTTTCAGTGTGTTTCGATGGGTTGTCTCAGGGCGATACTTTCTTTCCTTCACTTTTGGTCAGACGTGGCGATAAAGCCTTGCTGGGCTGTTCATGCTCTACCTACCCGGCATAACAATGTGACTCTGTGATAACAATTTCAAACAGTTTGTTCGCGTACTTAGTAGGTAATTAATTGTCCTTCTTCGAATCGTCGTTCAAGGCTAAAGCTTTCTATTAAAAGCTTAGTTGATTTTTCTTTAAGCCAAGGTCGGGTTAAGTCTTTATTATTGAATTCAATTAAGGATAAACGGAAATATTTATTTAACTTTCTGATTGTTCCACGATGAAAGTTCACTGCTATCGGAAGAACTACCGATTACACCGCACTAAGTACCTATAAAGAACTAGAACAAAGCCTTTAAGTTAGTGTTAGGCCCATAGATTAAAAACTCAAAAAAATCAGGATGGTGGCTGTGACAGATGCAATGCCTATAGATTTCAGATACATTTTCTTTTGTTTTCCTTCTGAATGGCATCCTTTACACTAAATCTAAATATTCCGCGAAGCGTCTCGCAGGTGGTCCGCACTCACAATTTCCCGCCAAAAGAACAAAAAGCATGGCGGCCGGTAATGATCGCAATCTCGTCATCTGCTGGCCGGCCGCGGCTTCCGGTGCAGTGTTGCCAATATAAATAACCAAATTGCGGTCTGGAATTTGCTATGAAAATCTTCGATTGGATTGCTCAGTCTGTTCGAGATTAGAAGTTGAAAAGTTTCAGTTATCCATTTAGTTGATAATACACAAGATTTGGACACATTCTCACTGATATGATATGGATGATTTTTTTAACCTTTATAGCTTGTGCAAACCTGCCTGTAACATACTTATTTTTCCCTATCCCTATATACTTAGGTACATGTTTCTAAAGGTCACCTCAGCCTTTTCTCACATTCCCCTCACGCAGCTAGCAATATTATTCGCGTTTCTTATTAATTTCCTTTGTGACCGTCACTTTCTTTAGCAACGTTGTCGGTTCGGTAGCCACAGTCTGACCGAGTGATTTCCTCGCTGTTATTGTCGTCATGGGATGAACCGTTAGTTTCGCTGCCTATAGCTGCCTCTGTATAGTCTAGTATTGGTCTAGTAGTCTTCACACCCGATCCGGATGTCGTGGGTTCGTTTCTAATGAGAGGCACAATGTTGATTCACCTGTTTTTCTGTCAAGAGATTCCATGCTTCGGAGGGAACATTAACCTTTTTCTGTCTTTGATAGAGAGCAACACAAAAACTGTGTCGGAGGTCAATTAGGTGGTTTAAAAACTCTGACACCTGGTTACTGGGGTTCGACGGCTCGAAATTCCACTCGATAGATGATAGACGCCTATAGTTTCCCCACTGTTAATGAAGTATAGGATGTACCGTTACTTTTCAGCTAGTTATAGTTAACGCTATTTTAGCTACAGTTGCGTTAGGCAATATTTGTTATCGTTTGCCATTAGTTTCTGTAAACCCCACAAGTATTAGTTGGTCGAGTTTCTTTTGCGGAACGATTTTTTCGTTGTACTTAATTTTTTCCTAGTGAGTTGTATACTTTATTGTTTGCTTCTTAACACAAAATGCATTTTTGTCATAAATGGTCATAATTTGACCACGTAGCAAACGTCGACTTGCATTTTCCCGTCATATTACGACGATTGATCAAATTAAGCGTTCTGGTGGCCTTTTTTTTACGATCGTTAATTTGTAAGCTCCTATTCTTGAAATCTATTAAATGCACCTTATTTGCTCTTGGTAATTGATCGATCATTTCATTTGCCTGTTGATTAAAACAAATGCTTGATTACCTCCTGTCAATTAAGATTGGATCGCGATGCGATAATTACATTAGCATTGAATACAAGCAGTGGTTAATTAGTTAGTATCATGTTGGTATGGTCAGACCACTGGCCATAGTGGCCATATTGACTCTAGTTGTAGGGTTTAAATAGGGTGTAACTGCATAAATTAATTTCCTTTATTCAAGATATACCGAACCACTTTTTCTAAGAAATATACGTGTAATCAGTAGTTTTAGAGGCATGTACGAGTAACTTAACATAACTTATATCTTAGATCTACTTGGTTCTAAAGTATGTTCACCCACAATCATATACATATCCTAATTCTAAGTATCAATCATCAACAAACAGCCTTAATAAAAAAAAAAACGCTGTGTTTGTCTGTCGAAGCTCATTTCGAAAATAATTGTTTATTGGTGTGATGGATGTGACAAGTTGTCACTTTAACGTCGCCTTTGCAATACCAGTGTGTTTATTGTCCTCATGTAGCTTATTCATAAATCTTGCGTCCCTTTACTTAGCAGATCCTAGGCTTGTATTTATAAAGCGATCTCATGATTGAGAGCAATATTAAGTCTTAGTATGGATTTGACAGGTCGTTTTGTACTGAAATGACATTTCTGATACGAACTCAAACTAGCTGTCACTCTTGAGAGTTGTTATTACAAATACGGGCCCTAGTGTTCCTACACTTCTTCTGCCTAGCGTTTTCCCGGCCTAATGCTGGGACTCTTCGACATCCGCTGGTGTGAGATCTTTTTCTTCTATTCCGCTTTTACGACGTCTAGCCAGCGCAGTATACCTATGCCAAAAAAATATAAAAGAATTTGGACCTTCAAGATTTTTTTTTATCACTCTGAACTGAATCCAGTACAGAAGAACAGATTATTCATACCTAGGCCACAGATATACAGAACCCTCAAGACAAATCAGTATTAACCTTCACAATTTCATTAACTATGGGAACCAGCTCGCGTGCTCTCAAAGGATCTGAGAACCTTTGTTATACTCTCCCATTAAATATGATTGGAGTTCTAATTACGTCTTCGCCGACAACACATTGCATGCTCTTTCTTGGAATTATTTCAATCCACAGGTAAAAAATCTCTTACAAGACTGACTTTAAAACAACAGGATAAACTTCTGCTAAACATACTTATAATTATAACATATTACTATCATAGTTATAATAATACCGACCTATCCATAGAATTTTGTTTATTGTTACCTCGATATTTATATAATAACAATCCAATTGCAGTGAACAACCGCTAAATTCTTAAAACTTAAATCCACACTAGTACTACTACAAAAGACAGTTATTCTTAACACATGTAGAATAGTCAGGAAATTCTTATCTATAGATCCATGTTAGCACTTGGCTCCGGCCCGTGCAAAAACCACCTCTTCGGAGAGAATAAAATATAAATAAATACAAATAATAATAATAAATCGCATTCTTGTGGGAAAACTGAATAAGCCTCATGGCAGAAAACTAGTAAAATAAATCAGTGCTTGCATTATTTTTGCTCGTGAATAATTGTGCGCATTATTTCCACATTGAGGATGTTGCGATTTTTCAAGATGTTCTAATGAGATATCTGATTGTTTCAAATTGTAGGTTTTATGAAATTTTTCACACTTCGTTAGCTTAGTATGTTAGTACCTTAATAGTAATTATTTCTGTTGAATTCGAGTCCACTTTGAATTTGGACTGATATAAAAACAAAGAATGTAAACGTTTCGATCCGGGCGTAGTAGGTACTGTAATAATGCTCCTCAATATTTAAAAGCAAGTCCTAATTTGTTATCACTTTCCTTTTGAATCCAAAATCTGGGTGTCGTCGGCGAATCAAAACCTATAGGGTACTCAAGATTCAAAACCTATAGGGTACTTCCTGTTGACCTACAATGATGAAATTTGGTAGAGGCAGTGCCTAGTAGCACAATCAAAGGAAAAAATCCAAAAACTATACATTTGTTCATATATCAAGAAAAAAAAAGGTTTTTGTCATTACAAACTTATTATCGTAGTCGTCTCTCTATATCTAGTATGAGGACAACCGCAAAGTTAAGTTTGGCCTTTAGTCCAGTTCATATTTAAGTGTGAAAAAAGTTTCGGTGCTCGAGGAAGGGTTCAATATTCTCTTTAAATACCCCCAAGTTGGTACGGAAGCCTCGGTGAGCGAGTCCGACTCGCACATGACCGATTTTTTATTTTTCTTCTGTTAGGTATGTTAGGTTAGTTGAGGTTGTAAAATATCCTTAATAACCACTATTGTCACGTAGTGGGGGAAAGTTAGCACATCTATTATTTACTCTTATTTCTTTTTCTTAAGATTTAAAATCGTTTTTACGTTCATACTTATCTCAAGCTGTTTGCCGGGAACTGTACTACTAAATTATTTCTAGCAACAGTGAAATTAGAAGCCCGCAAGATAAATTTGTTTTTACTTTCTAAACCGAATTTAAAATTACAAAACTGTAGAATTCAATTAATGTTATCCCATTATTCTTTGCGAAAATGTTCCCTTTGAGTAAAAAAGTTGTCAGTAAATAATTATACTCAAAGCCTCTGTCTACCAAGGGGCCTATCGTCACTGGTGCGTTTTCATCTCACACTTTCGACGACTTGAAAAGGATTGCAGTAGTGACAGTGAGGTCGTCAGTGCATCACCTATTTTATAGTCTCTCTACTATACAATGATTGCTGACAGCTCATTCATATAAAATGACATTTTTACATACAACTTGTATGAGCTGTCAGTAATCATCATAGGTCATCATCATCTTCCTAGCCTTTTTCCCGTATTTCACGGGGTCGGCTACCTAATCTAGGGGATCATCATAGGCAATCATTAAAGGTAAATAGTAGAAACACTATAAAATTGAGTGAGACATATCAAAAGCCCTGGTCCCTTATCTGATTTTTACAGGATGCCCGGCAAATAAAGCGGCAAGCAATTTCTTTGCGTATATAAGTACTGTACTAGCTTTTCGCCGCTTAATGAGATTTCTCGTGGGAATGAGATATTTTTCCGCGGTAAAAAGTAGCTTATGTCCGTCTCCAGGTTACCATCTATCGTCCTGCTAAATTTCGTCAAGATCGGTGCAGCCGTTTAGGCGTGAAAGAGCAATAAACAGACAGAATTACTTTCGCATTTATAAGTATGGGTATTATTATGAGAAGCTACGGAGCTTAGAAAGCGCTTCAGTGAAGATATCGCCAAGAGTTAGTGATAGGCATCGTTACGAAGCATCGTGTTCTCACAATGTCGTAATAGTCCAGTCAACGAAAGAATGGACTGTAAAAAAAACCTTTGTCACAAATTACTTATCAACTTCCAAAAAACACGATAGTCATCGCGTTTGACTTTTACGTCCCAAAGCTGGAGCCTAGCTATGTCAAAATATTTTCTGTAACGGGTTATTTTACAGTAACTTACGGTTGTAAACGCCGATTAAAAGATAAATCTATGGAATGGTCAACACCGGTGACTGTAAGAATTTAATTTTGCACTGTGCTCGTTAATTCGTGTGCCAAGCGGGTACTTACGGTATTACTAGTTAGAGGTATGAGCAGCCGCGACGTTTTTTGCCGATTTTTTTGTGTAGACATATACATACAGTCAGTAAAGGAGATATTTTATTAATTTCATAGATATTTATGTGTTGTTTATTGAACAGGGCCGCTCGAAACATGGTTTGTCATGAAAATTCGTATATTTGTACAATTTATTTACTTTAAGAAATATACGAAGTATTAGGCTTATACCATAAGACACTCGCGGGAACGGGAAGCCATGGAGAAATAAAATTATTGTCCAAGTCTCCACAAAAATAACCTCAATGGCTTGGGCTATGCAATAATTCCGCCCTAGTATCGTACTTCCTTAAATCGCTTCGGGGACTTTCAGCTTGTTAAACGTAACAGCGGCCTTTGTTAGCACGGAAACCAAAAAACTTGAGCTTTTTAAAAATACCAGAAAGTTTTCAAAGCCAGAAAAGCAAAAATATTGTTGTTCCTACATTTGTAGAGTTGACAAAGTTGTAATAATGATTAGAGTCCGGCGACATGCAGCTTTCTGTGTATCGACGGTTAGTAGGAATATCTTTGAGGTTATTGTATGAATAGACTCTGTCGTAGTCTGGAATTCAAAGAGTAAATCTATTAAAATTATAGATTGTAGCTGGAACTTTAATCCTCTTAGCCATACCTACCGTAGAAGTTAGAGCGACCTATTTCGCAACCTGTCTCTGCTGTAAGACCTGGCCTCATCCTTTGGTGCTCTACTTTTATTTTATTTTTTTTGCCTAAGCAGTATAGCGTTTTGTTTCTTATCTTTTGTTTGGTAAAATCTAAAGTGACTCATTTGAAATTTTCTACCTTTTTGTCTAAAGTAAGTTTATGGTCTTGTTTTCTTTAACAGAACAATCGCCATCAATTATTTTATCTACAACTCCTCTAAACCACTATAAAGCAATTTACTCCTATAAGATCCATCGCGGCCTGCCCACTTGAAATTGCGCCGATTTGTCCTGTAGAGCTTGTATTAAGAACATCAATCTTGATTAAAGGGCGAAATTAGAAACCTGCTTCAGCCATTTGTTTCGAGCGATTGCGTTTAAAAGGCTGGTGCTGAGATTCTCAACCTGTACTATCATACAGGTTTTCTGAGGTTTGCACAGCTGTAACTCATTATAAAACTATTTTATACGGGTGTTAATTTTGATTATTTTGAAATTCTCTACGTTTTAGACCCTTTCCAGGAGCTGTGGTCGCGGGAGAGTAAAGGTATTATGCGTCTCATTTTATTTTGTCAATTTTGCAAAATTGATGTGAACAACACCTTTTACGAGTAGTCTCCCGCGACCACCGTTCCTGGAAAAGGTCAGAAACGTAGGGAATTTCAAAATAAATAAAAATACAACTTAAATCTGTACCATCTTTCTCGTCGTGTCCTCATTTCATTCTAATTCTAATCTTTTTAATTCCAGCCAATCTTGTGCCATTCAAAAGTAACTCTAAAGGTCTGTACAGTAACATCTGCATTTGCGTGTGATCAGCGGGTTTGATTGTTGTCTCTATTTATTTTTCCTTTCATATGAGCATCTCTAGAATTCTCACCCTCGTCTATCCTAGTGTTCGGGAAAATCATAAATAAAGCCTACTACGGTTTAGGCAAAAAAAACAAGAGTTTCCGAAAGACGGAAAATACTCAGTTTTGTGAGATTCGAATACCACTGGTTGAGACATCACTTGATAAAGTAATATTGATTACAAGATAGCAATCTGTCTTGGTAGATTCATAATTACCTATAACGGAAAGCTTTGTTGAAGAGATTTCGGTTCATATTTGTTAATATATTTTCGGAGTCATTTTTTGTTAGAGTCCTTTGAGAAATTTAAAATTGAAATTGAACTTAGTTCTTACCTTTACAATGTACTGTACTAGAAATGAAAGTGCTAAGCCACAAGCACAATACACTAATTTAAGAGCCTACGCCATCAAGACCGTAATGTGTTATCATTTCCATTTCCTATCCCTTCACCAAAACGTAACTCTGCGGTTACACACAGTATCACATATCAGATATTCCGATGGTATCTTAAACCGCGTCGTTTGATAAATGCTCCAGCCAGCCGTGATATGACAAGACATGCTTGGTGTTATAGCGTTTCTTGCGGTCAAGTTGATGTGATGTAATGAAATGTTGCCGCTATAACAACAAATACTAAAAACTGGCCAAGTGCGAGTCGGACAACAGATATGATTTTATTTGCCATTTTTATAAATGATGGTACGGAACTACGGTTACGGTTACGGCTACGGTACGGTTTTTAATAACCAGTAGCCTATAAAATGCAGCTAAAGCAATACGTTATTTTATTAATCACCTCACACTGTAATACATACGTGGGTAGAGAATATGTTTCCGATACTAAAGCTTATTAACGCTTCGCAGTATGAAGCACTCGGTTTTATTGGCGTTATGATATGATTATCGTGTCGAAACAAGCTGTAAAAAAACCCGCTTTAAGCCTGTAATACGACTACAGCAGTAAAGTAACTGTAATGTTGAACTGCCTCTGTGGTCTAGTGGTCTAAGCTGTGGGCTTACGATCCGGAGGTTCTGGGTTCGATTCCCAGGGGGGGAACACAAAGTTGATATTTGTCAATTTATCACTTTGTGAGGTTTTCCCCAGTTTGGTTAGGACATTGCAGGCTGAATCACCTGATTGTCCGAAAAGAAAAAAGATTCCGTGCTTCGGAGGGCACGTTAAGCCGTCGGTCCCGGTCGCTGTCTTTGATAGTGGTCGATACTGAAACCATGTCAGAGGCCTATAGCTGTGCTACTAGGCGGTTTGAAAAACTCTGACACCAGGGTTTATCGGGTCGTTGTTCGACTCGAAAAATCCACTCGCTAAGAAGAAGAAGAAGACTGTAATGTTAATATATGTTACGCACAATCCCCGAAATCGCCCATTGGCCGGAATAAAGGCACACTTCGCGGATTGGCAAATTCAAAATGCGCAATCCCCGAAATGTCCTTTCATTTCGCCCATTGAGCGTTTTACAAAAACCATTTCGCGGACTGGTAAACACGAAACAGCCAATTGCCGAATTCATTGAAATATCAGTTGAAAATTCCTTAAAACCAACAGCAGCCGAACAACATTCTACAAGCACCTAAATACCTGAGCCTTACCGAGTCCTTACAATAATAATGGTTTTTATTGCTTCAGGTTTATGGAAGTAATTCGTATGTTATTGCCTATAAAAATCTTGATATAAAATAGGAGTCTGCTTAAACGGTACAGTCAAAGTACGAAAAGCTTGTTTACGTTGTATTGGGCGTTTTTCCACTACACTAGACGGAACGTCCAGGGTAACGGCAACGTCAACGTCGACGATACCGTGGAAGAGATAATTTATGAAAATCAATTAAATTATATGGTACGCTTTTCCACTTGCCGTCACGGCAACGGCACGACATTGATTCCCACCAGTGCTGTATCGACGCCAAACTGCGTGTGTTTTGGTATTTTCGTAGTTCAAGCGCGTGCGCTCAGAGTGGAACTAGGCGGGTGATATCGTCGACGATATTATTATATTACCGTCCTAGTGGAAAATCAAAGGCCCGGTATCGTGACGGTATCGTTATCATGCCGTTCCCGTGCAGTCAATAATTATGTTCAGTTCTTAATACCAACGACGTAAGAGCTAGAATGCCACTGCGACTCATACCTTCTTTAAGTGTCAAACTGTAGGTATATTTTGAGCTATATGGTACAATATTGAAACATAACGTTGCAACTTGTAATGATTTTAATTTACTTACCTAACAAAGGTAAATAACTTGAGGATGGAATAGGATCTAACTGCCTCAGTCTACAAAGAAAGAAAGAAGAAAGAAAGAAAAACCATTTATTCGGTACCATAGATGTTACAATTAGACAACTTAAAATAAAAGCCTAAAAGCTACAATGCACGATACCGAAAAGGTTCCCAGCTCAGCATATGCTACAATCAAAGACTGAAGCGCTGGTTTTCAGTGGGAACCTTACTAAACTAACTTAACCTAAGAAAAATATCAAATAAAACAGGTAAATCTATACATTAACATAGTGTGCAGTGTGCATGTACGGCAAAGCACAGATATAGACTATTAAATACATCTCTCGGAAGTTCTAATTACTAGAACTATTATTTATCTTAACACTAAAGGTTCCATTGTCTGAAATAGGATTCAATTTGATACTTCTTTGTAGTCATCTTATCTTCAACTTGAGGATGAATATCAAAGATACGTCGGGTTGTACTGTTGCGTTTGTCTTGTTATAATAGTTTGTGTTATACTTGGAAGAGGTGGTATAACTATCTTAGAAAGCTTGAGACTGTATCTATTCGCCTGTTTCTTAGCCTTAAAAGACGCATTTTATAGATTTGTTCCGCAAGTAGTCCTTCATCGAATGGTTGTTTGCCTTCTGTGGATATGTAATCTAATTCATAATTTCCACCCTTGGCAGCGGAACTCGGGTTTTTCTGTGTATTTGCGAAAACGATTTGAACGCCGCCGGAGTCCTGGACAAAACAGCTGCGTCGGTGTGTGTATCAATAGCTACTATGAACTCGCTTTCTTATTTTATCTCTCTATCTCTTATCTCGCTCTCCTCTAGAGTCAAGACCAAACCAATTGCGAAAAAATAAACAACATAATAGGAACCCTATTTAGGTAGTAAGCCGTTCGAACGAACATCCAATATTAACCAATAATTTTACCACTTCCTAATTTATTTCAGGGAAACCAATACTCCACCCACAAGACCATTGCAGATACAAAACAAACCACACCAACCTAATTTGTCCATTGACCTTTCCGAATGCAGCGACCTACAAAGCTACAAACGCATCTCGTATCGGACTAACGCGTACCGTAAAGTTGTAAGCCAGTCGTCACTCTCCCACTCACGAGTCTGCCATGAGACAGATATACTTTGCTAACTTGGTCATTGGCCGCGCTTCGGAGCTTTGGTTTTGTTTTGCGCAAATTTTGTGGACAATGATTGATGGGAGTATGAATGAATGAATGTTTATTGGAATCAAATTATTCATCTAGATTATTGATAAGGGCGTTTGTGCACTCATCCAATAAGATAATCTAATAAGATTCGTATCCGGAAAAATTCCATGTGAAACGTATATGAATGGGTGCACAAACTGTCATATAATTACTAGGAAGGCCAAAACGGATACGAATTGGAAGCGAATATGTGCACAAACGATCTAATGTTGGGTGTTTTTCGTTTTATGGTGAATGGAGAATGTGTTATGTTTTACCAGCAGGTTTACACCCTTTTGGCTTTACGGGTGTTTTGTAACACCATGTATAATCCAACAGTATTTTTGAGGTACCTTCCTCTTCTGGTTAGGTTAACGTCTTGCAGGCTTCGGCGGCTTATCCTAAGTTTTTGAACCCAAAATATCCGGCAGACTTCGGGTTTATTTTGCGGTGCGCAAACTTTGAGGCTACGCTTTCGACATTGATTGATGAGAGACATTGAATGTACGGTTATTGGAAATAAATCATTCATTTAAATTGTTGGTAATTCAATTGTTTATAATGCTATAATGACCATTATAGTAAGTCAAGTTTAAGGTCTTATACATGGGTTTATTAATGGCCTTATAAAAATCCTCGTACGAACTTTTATTTAACTGTTTATTGTACATTATAAAATCGTTTGTCCTTACTGACTGACTGACTGACTGTCTGATTCATCAACGCAGAGCCTAAACTACTAAAGCTAGAATTATTAAACTTAGAGAGCAAGTTCCTCTTATAACGGAACCTCCCACTAAGAAAGGATTTCCGGATTTTCCCTCCCTAAACGGGTAAAAAGGGGGGTTGAAGTTTGTATGAAAGTCCGTCAATTTTGAAGGTAGGATCTTCAAATTTTGTATTTAGGCTAATGATTAAAAAATAATTTATACGTGTTTCAGCATTTTTGTATTTTTCACCCCTAAGAGGGTTAAATAGGGGATGGAAGTTTGTATGGCAATTCCGTCAATTTTGATGGCAGGGTCTTCCAATTTTGTTTTTGGGCTAAAGATTAAAAAATAATGAACACGTGTTTCAGCGTTTTTGTATTTTCCACCCCTAAGGGGGTAAATAGGGGATGGAAGTTTGTATTGAAATTCCGTCAATTTTAAAGGTAGGAATAGCGCGGGAACTCAATCCCACGGGAAAACTCTTAGCTGCGGGTGAAACCGCGGGGCGGAAAGCTAGTTGTACATACACAGACACATTTACAGAAAAAAACATAGGGAATAAAGACACAACAATCACTGCTCATTCTTAAAAGAATTTTTTTCAGCAGACCTAGTAGGTAAATGATATTGCATAAGAACGTACCGCATAACTTTATTTTTTTGAGCGGAGTACGTAATTCCGTTTACCAATTGTATCATATCTTTATTTCTAAAACAGTATACTGTGCCTCTTCATCACAGTCTTTATTCCCTAATAAAAAATACTGTTTTACTGTAAAGTGGTAACAATGTTAGTACCCATTCTATAATAGTACCTTACGATACAAGTGCGGTGCGTTAATAGTCACAGCCGAGGCGATATTGCTAGCCCGAGCCGTAGGCGAGGGCTACAAGAAAGCAGAGGCTGTAATTATCAAACCGCACGTATGTCGTACAACGTTTTATAACATATTTGCGAGGAAATAAATAGAACTAGATAAAAAAATTAACAATACAGCGAATAGAAAAAGCGCGCGGAATAATTTTACTTTTTTTTTATAGAGTTTTACGGCTCTGGTATCTAGTCCTTATGAGCCAGTCTTAGACATATACCTACATATTGTTTTTAATTTGTGCAACATTTCGTAGCATTATCATAAAAAAATGTCTTATTAAACGAGGTAGATAAGTCTGTAACAGCATTACCAAAGGACAATATTGAAGAAGAGTTAAATAAATTATAGAATGGGTACTAACATTGTTACCACTTTACAGTAAAACAGTCTTTTTTATTGCAGTAATGATGTAATTTTAAAACAGCCGAGCGAATGGACCCGA
>JARACY010006145.1:0-18594 GCA_029255725.1 Scrobipalpa atriplicella
CGCGCGAGTCTCTCTCATTGGTTGATAGCGACTCGCGCCGCGCGCCGTGGCGCGCGTGATTGATTATAGCCGGACGGCCAGCCGCTACTCTGGGAATCATTATGAATACCTTCCAATTATTGTTTTTTTCATTTTTTTATTTGTTTTCTTTTAATATATTTTTATGGGTTCTTTTTACGTTACTGAAACAGCCCCTAAGTTATGGCACGCAATTAAATTAACACCCTGTATAGTCAGCTCATCGCCTAAATTACAATACTCGATATAGCCCTCGAATCCCAGTTGCAGACTTCTACAGCATGCCCGGAAGGAAGGGCAACTGGAACATTATTTGTTTTTTTTAATCTCTCCCAGTCCAGCATAGAAGATTTTTTTATAATTTTCGTAATAATTTTTATTCGTGTGTATAATTTTTTTTTGTGTGTAATTTTGTAACAATTATTATTATTTATTGTTACAGGATTAGTCACAATAGGCGTAGCAAAACCCCTGCCCTGTAGTACGGTCGTAGGGGGAGAGAAAGCCAATGGACAGAGCATGCAAGGAAGCCAGGTTAGTTAGTTAGTAGTTAAAGATTGTTTTATAATTATTATTTTATAAAAAAAAAAAAAATTTGTTCATACCGACTGCGTTTTAGGTAGCCTCGTTTGAAAGTCATTTGGTTATATTTTTCAATAAAATTGTGGGAAAATACCAAATTTCAAGGTTGTGCAGTGCCCCTCTTTTCGCAGTCGGGTAACTTGTTTCAAATAAAAAACTACTTAATGTTTAATCACCTCAGGTCTGAAGAAATTGTGAAATAAAAAAAAATGCGGAGTTCTAAATAAAAATTTTAATGAAAGGTGTTTGTGTGATATTGTACACTGAGGGAAAATGTAAGTTTAATTTATTTTTAATGCTTTATTAACGCTTAGAGCAGTATTTGTAAATTTATTAAAATTAGCATGCATTTTTTCAATATTTATCTTGAATTTTCCTTAATTTTTTGTACAATAAAGGGAATAAAACTACCGCTCTAAGATTAATTTTCATTTATATAATTTAGTGATTTTTTGCATTTTGTAGTCAATGTTTCGGAAATATTTCCCTTTAGTGTACAATATACTTGCATGCTTAAATTATAGTTAAAATAGTTTAAATGCTTGCAATAGCTAACACTCTTTAAATCATAAAATCACTGACTAGCAAACTCTTTGACTACGCCAGGTGATATAAATAAAAATCATTGTGTCGTCAAAATGTATAGATCCAATGCAGATAAACCACATAAAACCAATCCTGCACTTTATTATATTTTTTACTAAGTGTCAAAGTGTTTGCTGACCAGATATTCAATAAATTAAATAAATTTAAATCAAATCTCTCTCTTACTTCCAGAAACTAGAATACTTTACGAAAATACTGCGCTTGATAATGTCGCTCCACCGAGACATCATGGAGCTCCAACTTCAGTGCGCTCAAGACATCCTCCCCCCGCCTCCCCTGCCTTCACCCTTCAGAGTCCCCCCAAAGATAAAGGCTGAGATCACGATGAAATGACAGGAGGACAGATTAAAGTACACAGTGACTGTGGAAGTGCCGGAGAATGGGAATCGAGTGGAAAATGGGACGTTGACTAGTGATGAATTGAAACTTTAGGCTTTCGGAAAAATATTACGAATACGCACAAAGGGACTGCAAGTTTTGTTCATGAGCGACATGCTCCGAGCAAGCTGCAACCAACCGGCTATGCAGCCAGTATTATAATAATCATAATATGATTGAGCGTTGTTCAATGAATTCTTGGGAATTTTGGCTGAAACGAATATGTTTCAATTTAAAATGAGTTAAGGATCATTAGATTTGAAATCAATAAAAATGTGTTCGAAAAGTTTCGTACAAAATAAGGCAATTTATAGGCTCGTATTTAAAAATCCTCTCTTAAAATACCCTCTTAAATGACTCTCTCAAAATTAAGAAATGATTGTTTATGTGGGTATTTTAAGAGAGGATTTTTAGAAAATGGAGTGTTGTGTGATTGTTAAATTAAACGAACTAATAGTAGAAAAAATAGAGTAAAGAGTGTTACTTAAAATGTATGGTAAAAAAATATTCAACGAATTATGGCTCATGGCATAAACCTTCAATTGTTCTAATAGGTATATTTGTACGGAAGGTTTAAGTAATGATTGAAGAAAGATAATAATTATTAATCGATTGAAAAAAAAATTTACCTAAGTAAAAAGGTAAGAAGTGTTTCTGTAAGCGTAGTCTGTCGTTACGTTATCTGTGGATAAGGACTGAGAATGCAAATGGAACGGAGGATTTATGAGAAGTCATGGATATTTTATTTTAAGATTTTTATTAAGAAGGAACGCTACAAAAATTACTGAAATTTAAAAAATTTAAACAAGTTATTTGAGAGTTTTTTGTTGCTTTATGCTAGAAAGTCTAGAATGCTTTAGTATGGCTAAAGAAATTTGTAATTCTAAGTAGTTAGTCTCAAATTATGGATGTCACTTTTGGAAGATTTGAGATATAGGTATTTATTGTGTAATATGGAATCATTAGTAGGTACTAATCAAATACTTGAAAAAAAAAAACGTTAAAAGATAATATTATAATGTTTTTTTTATTACTTACTAACTAATTCAAAAGATTTAAAAAGCGGCATACAAAATTGAGTCTAAGTAAAAGACGTATTATAATATAATAGTAGTGTACAAAACTTAATGCCTCAAAGAATATTTGTGATCTAAGAAATTGATGTCTATTTACATAGGGTTGTGTAGAAGGAATATAATATACCTAGGTCAATTTATATTATTATACTAACTAGATATAAACATGAGAGGTGATAAAAAGCAAATGACGGAATATTAATAAAGATAAAATGAAAGTAAATCGCGTTATTAAATGGTTGTAGAACCAATAAATTAAAAAAAAAAAGAAATTATTAAACAACAATTTTAAAAATTATGCTATGGGGTGTCTAATGTTTTTGCCAATTGTACATCTATAGCGATCTCATTGCCATTTTGAGTATGGTTGAATGTAAATAATGCCTAAAGTAATTTTTTTTTAACATTTTAATTTAGAACCTCAGGTGGCACTTAGCCGTGCAGACTGAAAAAAAGGCATAAGAAAAAGGAGGTGCAAATGATAAAATATTCAATTTAATATTTTTCCAAATAAACCATTATTTAATCCACATTCCGCATACAGGAATTTAAAAACATATCATAGAATGTAAGCTTGCAGAATAATATACAAATAAAATATGTTTTATAAAATGTAACACAATTCATAAAAACATTAGAAAGCTAACTTTTATAACTAACTGATAAAATGAAATCATGTAATTTAGTTTTGATTCATTCCTTGCAGAACTTCTATAGAATATATTATGATGTAGTAGGATCTGCCTAGATTCCAAAAGAGAATCAAATAAATATTTGGCGTCTCCACCCTATACAATGATCCCACTTCACCATCTATCATATCTTTCTCTTATGAACAAACTACAAAAACATCCAAAGTTATAGTTACGTAGATAAAAATACTAGGGCAACAAAAATAATATTATCATGGAAAAAATAATAATAAAAAATTTGTTGTTTGTTCATAAGAGAAAGATATGATAGATGGTGAAGTGGGATCATTGTATAGGGTGGAGACGCCAAATATTTATTTGATTCTCTTTTGGAATCTAGGCAGATCCTACTACATCATAATATATTCTATAGAAGTTCTGCAAGGAATGAATCAAAACTAAATTACATGATTTCATTTTATCAGTTAGTTATAAAAGTTAGCTTTCTAATGTTTTTATGAATTGTGTTACATTTTATAAAACATATTTTATTTGTATATTATTCTGCAAGCTTACATTCTATGATATGTTTTTAAATTCCTGTATGCGGAATGTGGATTAAATAATGGTTTATTTGGAAAAATATTAAATTGAATATTTTATCATTTGCACCTCCTTTTTCTTATGCCTTTTTTTCAGTCTGCACGGCTAAGTGCCACCTGAGGTTCTAAATTAAAATGTTAAAAAAAAATTACTTTAGGCATTATTTACATTCAACCATACTCAAAATGGCAATGAGATCGCTATAGATGTACAATTGGCAAAAACATTAGACACCCCATAGCATAATTTTTAAAATTGTTGTTTAATAATTTCTTTTTTTTTTTAATTTATTGGTTCTACAACCATTTAATAACGCGATTTACTTTCATTTTATCTTTATTAATATTCCGTCATTTGCTTTTTATCACCTCTCATGTTTATATCTAGTTAGTATAATAATATAAATTGACCTAGGTATATTATATTCCTTCTACACAACCCTATGTAAATAGACATCAATTTCTTAGATCACAAATATTCTTTGAGGCATTAAGTTTTGTACACTACTATTATATTATAATACGTCTTTTACTTAGACTCAATTTTGTATGCCGCTTTTTAAATCTTTTGAATTAGTTAGTAAGTAAAAAAAAACATTATAATATTATCTTTTAACGTTTTTTTTTTCAAGTATTTGATTAGTACCTACTAATGATTCCATATTACACAATAAATACCTATATCTCAAATCTTCCAAAAGTGACATCCATAATTTGAGACTAACTACTTAGAATTACAAATTTCTTTAGCCATACTAAAGCATTCTAGACTTTCTAGCATAAAGCAACAAAAAACTCTCAAATAACTTGTTTAAATTTTTTAAATTTCAGTAATTTTTGTAGCGTTCCTTCTTAATAAAAATCTTAAAATAAAATATCCATGACTTCTCATAAATCCTCCGTTCCATTTGCATTCTCAGTCCTTATCCACAGATAACGTAACGACAGACTACGCTTACAGAAACACTTCTTACCTTTTTACTTAGGTAAATTTTTTTTTCAATCGATTAATAATTATTATCTTTCTTCAATCATTACTTAAACCTTCCGTACAAATATACCTATTAGAACAATTGAAGGTTTATGCCATGAGCCATAATTCGTTGAATATTTTTTTACCATACATTTTAAGTAACACTCTTTACTCTATTTTTTCTACTATTAGTTCGTTTAATTTAACAATCACACAACACTCCATTTTCTAAAAATCCTCTCTTAAAATACCCACATAAACAATCATTTCTTAATTTTGAGAGAGTCATTTAAGAGGGTATTTTAAGAGAGGATTTTTAAATACGAGCCTATAAATTGCCTTATTTTGTACGAAACTTTTCGAACACATTTTTATTGATTTCAAATCTAATGATCCTTAACTCATTTTAAATTGAAACATATTCGTTTCAGCCAAAATTCCCAAGAATTCATTGAACAACGCTCAATCATATTATGATTATTATAATACTGGCTGCATAGCCGGTTGGTTGCAGCTTGCTCGGAGCATGTCGCTCATGAACAAAACTTGCAGTCCCTTTGTGCGTATTCGTAATATTTTTCCGAAAGCCTAAAGTTTCAATTCATCACTAGTCAACGTCCCATTTTCCACTCGATTCCCATTCTCCGGCACTTCCACAGTCACTGTGTACTTTAATCTGTCCTCCTGTCATTTCATCGTGATCTCAGCCTTTATCTTTGGGGGGACTCTGAAGGGTGAAGGCAGGGGAGGCGGGGGGAGGATGTCTTGAGCGCACTGAAGTTGGAGCTCCATGATGTCTCGGTGGAGCGACATTATCAAGCGCAGTATTTTCGTAAAGTATTCTAGTTTCTGGAAGTAAGAGAGAGATTTGATTTAAATTTATTTAATTTATTGAATATCTGGTCAGCAAACACTTTGACACTTAGTAAAAAATATAATAAAGTGCAGGATTGGTTTTATGTGGTTTATCTGCATTGGATCTATACATTTTGACGACACAATGATTTTTATTTATATCACCTGGCGTAGTCAAAGAGTTTGCTAGTCAGTGATTTTATGATTTAAAGAGTGTTAGCTATTGCAAGCATTTAAACTATTTTAACTATAATTTAAGCATGCAAGTATATTGTACACTAAAGGGAAATATTTCCGAAACATTGACTACAAAATGCAAAAAATCACTAAATTATATAAATGAAAATTAATCTTAGAGCGGTAGTTTTATTCCCTTTATTGTACAAAAAATTAAGGAAAATTCAAGATAAATATTGAAAAAATGCATGCTAATTTTAATAAATTTACAAATACTGCTCTAAGCGTTAATAAAGCATTAAAAATAAATTAAACTTACATTTTCCCCTCAGTGTACAATATCACACAAACACCTTTCATTAAAATTTTTATTTAGAACTCCGCATTTTTTTTTATTTCACAATTTCTTCAGACCTGAGGTGATTAAACATTAAGTAGTTTTTTATTTGAAACAAGTTACCCGACTGCGAAAAGAGGGGCACTGCACAACCTTGAAATTTGGTATTTTCCCACAATTTTATTGAAAAATATAACCAAATGACTTTCAAACGAGGCTACCTAAAACGCAGTCGGGTATGAACAAATTTTTTTTTTTTTTATAAAATAATAATTATAAAACAATCTTTAACTACTAACTAACTAACCTGGCTTCCTTGCATGCTCTGTCCATTGGCTTTCTCTCCCCCTACGACCGTACTACAGGGCAGGGGTTTTGCTACGCCTATTGTGACTAATCCTGTAACAATAAATAATAATAATTGTTACAAAATTACACACAAAAAAAAATTATACACACGAATAAAAATTATTACGAAAATTATAAAAAAATCTTCTATGCTGGACTGGGAGAGATTAAAAAAAACAAATAATGTTCCAGTTGCCCTTCCTTCCGGGCATGCTGTAGAAGTCTGCAACTGGGATTCGAGGGCTATATCGAGTATTGTAATTTAGGCGATGAGCTGACTATACAGGGTGTTAATTTAATTGCGTGCCATAACTTAGGGGCTGTTTCAGTAACGTAAAAAGAACCCATAAAAATATATTAAAAGAAAACAAATAAAAAAATGAAAAAAACAATAATTGGAAGGTATTCATAATGATTCCCAGAGTAGCGGCTGGCCGTCCGGCTATAATCAATCACGCGCGCCACGGCGCGCGGCGCGAGTCGCTATCAACCAATGAGAGAGACTCGCGCGGGCTCGGCCGGTTTTTATTACAATAATAACAAATTGGTTTCCTTTACTTACATCATCGTACGTATCTCTATCACATCTAAACAGTGGGTAGGACTGAAATATACTGTTTTATAATCTCACAGATTTTCTCATTGTTATCTCATATCTCTGTAGGGTAAACTGTAAAATGTCTGCCACTATACGACTTTATTCTTGTTAAATTGAAAATTCCATGCTGGACTGGGAGCGATAGATAAACATAGAATGTGCCAGCTGCATCTCCTCCCGGGCATGCTGTAAAAACCAGCTAAGGGATTCGAGGGTTTAAGTGTATTGCAATTTATAGATGATGGGCTGACAACGCGTGAGTTGTGTATGTGTATGTACCTATGTAGATATTATTAACAACAATGGCCACTATTAAGCGTAAACCGGATTTAACTAAAATAAAACCCTTTCCGTTATTTGCCATCTTGAGCTACCAGAAAAGGATGGCGGTATTTAGACGGACTTATTATAATTCTGTCCCTTCAAAAATCTATAGATAGTTACAATAATATAAGGTTAAGTCGTGATGTGAACGAGTCCCGACTAAAATCTGTAACTGTTGTTAGTTTCAGTGCAATTTCAACTTAGTATTTTATTTGTTACTTTAATTTGGTTTACGACGAATCCTGGCCACTGTGTCTTAAAATTAGTTAAGGAATGGTAATACTAGAATCGAGAGCAATGTGTTTTTTGAATTCACATAATTTTTTTTAGAGTAGAAGTAAGTTTTTAGGAAGAGTGCCAACAATAGCACAGTTTACCTTATGTATTTATGTATTTATCTTATTTAGTTATAATATAATAGTTTAATGTCATTATCAATGTTATATTTGTTTACTGTGATAATAATATTTGATGAAACTTCTAGTATTTATGAAATGTAGACGTAATATGTCAATAAGATACATAATAAATCGGCAGTAGTTTAAATTTTTACTTCTATGTGAAAGAAAATAAAAACTTTTTTTTTATAGAGTGACGTGACCCCATTAGATACTATAATGAACCATTAGATGTATCGTGACCCCTACTAGAGAACACAGTCACCCCACTAGATCCCACTGTGGCCCCATAGTGACACAATAAGATGCCACTGTGACCCCATAGTGACCTCATTCGATACCACTGTGACCCCATTAGATACCACTGTGACCCCTCTAGATACCACTGTTACCTACCTATGACTGTGACCCCATTGTGACCCAAAAATGACCTTACTATGACCCCACTGTTTCCCCACACTGACCTTTCCAGATACTCTCCGAGTCTTACCTTTAGGCGCGCTTTTTATAGCACTGACAGCAGCAGCGAGAGGGCTTCTAGAAACATCCAGCCCGTTGACCGATATCAGCCTGTCCCCGGGAGCCAGTCTGCCATCAGCCGCCGCCGCTCCACCGGATACTACTGAGCGTACTACGATAACGGAGCTGCCTGGTTCTGATGGATCCTGGAAGTAAAGTTGGAGTTGGTTGGAATAAGAATTGGAAAAATATTCAAAAACGACCAGTGATTCCAAGTAAATCCACTGATTATTAGGTCACTGGTGATCCTATTCCGGTATTCCATTGTTAGCATCCGCTGTGATAACACTGAGAGATGATTGATATGCTTTTAAGGGTATGCAAATGTTACAAAATCTGATCCAGACCTAGAGTCAGGTGTTGACCAGCGTTTTTGCCTCTCGTCTGTAGAGTTTGATAGAGGAACACAGGACCTGTAACCAACTAATTTCAGAGCCTAAAAATAAGTGAAACTTACCAGGTAATCCAAGATGGAAAATCCCAACCCCCGGTCCTCTTTCAGCAGCTGGATGTATACGATATTGTCGCTCCACATCGCTAGACCACTGAGAGGCTCTAAGGACCTCGAGCGATTTCTTTCCAGGTCTTCTGTGCAGAATTCTGGAAACCATAATGATAATGAATTGGGCTTGCCCTTAAATGTAGTTGTCTTGTTCCCCTGAAAATGTTCGATACATCAGCATCCTTGCACAAAGGCAGATTACAGCATAGTTTGACTCCAGATACAGATGAAATGGTAGTCGCAATATATAGATGGATTTTGGTAGTAAGATGTATTTTTGACTCAAAGTTTATCACACTGTCAAATGCGATCCCACTATCATACCATTGTGACCCTAAAGAGGAAAATTATGACCTCATTGCGATTGTGACCTAATGTGACCCTATTGCATGAAGCAGCACTTACCATCGTGATCATGCCCGGTAGACATAACCGTAGTGGCACTGCAGAGGGAAGCTACGGAACTCTCGGATTTGGCCTTAATCAGTCTCTGTGGTGGAGTCAGCAGGTCCTGGAGGCTTCCACCCAGAATGTTACTCTGGAAAGAAGAGTAATTCAGTATGAAATAAATCATCGTCAACAGCTATGGGATTTTGACTCCACTGGCTGGACATGTGCCTTACTTAAACAACAACCCATTGCTGGTCATAAAGGCCTCTTTCCCTAAGTACCAGAACGTCCAGCAAAAAAAAAAACTTGTAGAGCAGACTATGCAAATAATCTTTTCAATAATATTTTAATAATATTTTTCTTTCAAGTGGTCTTTTATAAAAGGAATGATACTACGCTACAGGTGCTGTGCTGCTGTATTACCATCTTATAATACATAGTAGACAATGCTATTTTTTGTATTAAAACCATTCTTCTTTACTGATATGGAGTGGTACTACAAGTGTTATAAAGTTACGGCGCCTTACCATCTACCTATTACTATAATGTACCATTTATTTGCTCCATTTTGGTATCAAAACAACTATTATTAATTCATCTGTTCCACAAAACAACAACAATCACAATAACCTCTGTTTACACGCAAACCATTTCTAAATTCCTCATAGCATATACTAGTGGGCTAGTAGGTATTGAAATGTAGACTAAAAACTTGACTCTAACAATGAAACACTTTCCTACAAACTGCCAATCCGAACACAATCGTCTCCCAGAATTCCTCACACACGACTGTGGATTCTGAAATGAGTAATGAACTCTTCGGATTGACATGCTCTTTGGAACACTGCCAGGATTTAAATCAACATCGACGGAGTAAAAAGATCTGTAGTGTAGTGAGTTGAAGTAGCTTGGAAGAGTCAAGGTGAAGGCCGAATGTTGAATAGTCCATTAAAAGAAGTTTATGCAGGGTTAGGAGCAATAAAACTAAGAATGCTGCTTCTCTTTACGGAAATGTGGTAAAATTGTGTAGAGGGACAAGAGGCTTTGCCTTTATGGATGGAATCAATCCAAAAAAGCTTTACAATTTTCTTATTAAAATGTATGGTTGGCGCAGAAAGATTTCTCTTATTTTAAAGACAAAAATATTATCTTTGGATGTGGACGAATATGGATGACCCAGTTTACAAAAGTAAGCATCAAAAACAAAAAATAATTTTAAAACTTGATTGTTGTACAGTATAAAAACCTTTCACCAAGTTCTTACAGTGGCAAACTTTGGAAACATTTTGTGGATTTGTAAGCAACATTGGGCTGATAAACAATGAAGTCTTCTTTAGATGAATATTTTGTAGCACACATGACAGAAATAATCCTTCACTAAAATAACGCATCAAATCAATAGAAAAGCCCTTTGCTTGTACAACCATAAGGCTTGCTTGGTCAAAATACGAACAAGTTTGTCCTACCAAAAATTTATCATCTTCAATCAATCAAATAAGCTGCAGCTATAACCCATTAACCTTTTTATTAAAAATTTTGAAGTCATGAAATGCTGTTGCCAGAAAAAATAAAACTGGAGGCGTAAACAAAAACAGGATGGATGGATAATTGCAAACTGAAGAAAGATTTTCCTAATATAGCATTTGTGTTAATAATGCAAATATTTTAAAAAGATCAATGGTTGAAATGTATGCTATTTATAATTTGCAAAAGAGAAGGGATTGCATCAATCATTCATATTTTTAAAATCTTGAGGTAATTGACCAGTAAAATTAGAAATAAACTAAGTAAGTAAATGACATTACAGTCATCATCACAGATAGTTAATTTTTCGTTCTATCTGTGTGTGTTTGTGTGTGTATTTCCTTCGCTTTAGGTTCTGCTTTATCCTTAACCATATCTTTAAACTTAATCATATTAAATGAAAGAAGAAGAACAATACCTACATCTTTCTCACTCACCCTAGCAAAGCTAGCTTGCTCGCTCTTCGGCTCTTCCCCGTCTCTTTTCCGTACGACGACTAGTCGGACTGGTGACGTCACAGCTCGTAATCTCGTTACCACCTCCACGTGATGCGCGCCTAGTACTCGCCAGCCATTGACCTGAGAAAATGTATGAAATTCTTAGTTACATGCTGGACTGAGAACGATAAAAGGACATGTTTTTTTTTTGTCACGGTTTCTGGAAACAAACATCTTATATCAGCAATGTGTTATATAAACTTTTATCTGTGTTTTTCGTCGCTTATGGCAGTCAAGTGGATTCAATTAACACAGATTTTTAGAAAGCGTTTGACAAAGCTAATCACGACATCCTATATTATAGCTTGTGTGGTTTTGGCAATTTTATTAAATGGGTTTGTTCTTATATTTGCAGTCTTAGTATATATTTTTTTGCGTTAGCCATCATCTGACTATCACTATAAAATTAGGTGCACCGCAGGGCTCACATTTGGGACCACTATTATTTGTTTTGTTTATAAATGATCTGCTTAGCTTACCTCTAATAGTTCATCTCCAACATTATAAATCCCTAGTCTATCCACGGGTCCATTTGGTGCTATTGCTCTGATGTAATGTCTAGCCTGAACTTCCTTTCCTGCTACCACTCGGACGGTGCCTTCCAGTGAAATTCCTAAACCACTGCCTGGCTCTTTAATTAGGGTGCCAACCTGAAAAGAAGCAAGTAAAATATCAACAATGTTTTCTTATATTATCATCATCATCATTCGCTTGCCCTTATCCCATTTATTTGGAGTCAGCGCAGATATTTTCTTCTTCCATTTATCCCTGTCACCCGTCAAATAAACACTCACTACACACGTCCTAAAATATGACAACAACATCTTTGACAAATACTTTGATCATGAATCGGCAGTCAAATAAGTAGGTATTTGGTGAAGATGTTGGACTTAATATGCTAAATAGTATTAAGGTGCTAGGATTGGAGAAATTGTGTTTTTTGGATGACCAGACTTCTTCACCAAGACTATTTACAACTTATTATACTATTTCTGCTTCTTCTCATCTTATAACTAAACCTATATCTATCTCTATCACACTTACAATAATATCATACTCGTACTGATGCCCTGGCCAGTCTTTCTCGCTCTCTAGTAAATCCCGCCACTTGTCCTGTATTCTTCTTACTTCTCTCTCATTTGTTTCGTCTTCTCTTCCTATAACTATTTCTGCTTCTTCTGAAGGCGATGTTGGGGATGGGAGGTGTGGCTGGATTTCTGATTCTGGTTCCGGTTCTATTACTGTAGATTCGTCGTACTGTAAAGTGAGAACAAAAATAGTTAGTCAAGGATAAGTAACCTAAAATCATCATTTTTTTTTAAATTTAATAGTTTCTTCCGTGCTGTTTAATAGATTTATTACCACGGAGGATATAACATTTATAAAAAAAAAACTTAAGTATTGAGCAATCCATGAAAATAGTTGCCACACACGTTTAGCAAGTGTTCGACGACGACAGTGCAAGACTTTAGGTAATTTCATCATCAATAGACTTTCGGAGTTAAGTGTTGTGGCCAGTTGTGTTTCTTGTTTTAGCGCCAAGCCATCTATCACTGTAAGGCCATTGCAAAATTGAATGAGATTTTTTTATCAGGTAACTTACAACACTAAAACTATATTTGGCGAGTGAAGTGACGGAAGGACTAGGTGGTTGTATGGGCTCTCGACGGCCATCTTGCGCCGCTAGCGCCCTCTGCAGCTTCTCAAACCCCGCGCCGCGGAGGTACCTGGAAAATTTAAACTTTAGTTGTTGATAGCTATCGATTTTTAAAGAGTCTCTATCTCACAGCCCTAAAAATGAGGGCAAACCGAAGAAATGTTGGCTGGTAAAAATTGGAGGGTTACTTAGTTAGCTACAAAAGATCTACACAGATCGCAGTGGCTGTTGGGCTGTGGGCGCAACCCCTCATTTCCAAACTATAATCAACGTTGGCTCAACGTCAGAAAAAAGGAAATGGAAGTGAACGATCTTAGATCGGGTAAAGTTGAGTAGATGAAACCGAAAAGCAATCCCAGTAAATAGACATTTTCCAGCTGTGGCAACAAAAGTGTCAATTCCTAGAAATGGTGCCCAGACCTTCTTCTTCTTCTATCGAGTCGACGACAATTGAAACCCCATCTCAAATTTTTCAATTCAGCTGATTTGATGCTTACGCCGGGCGTAATGTGAACATACCTCAGAGCTTTTAGCTTGACAATAGGACCCTTGGCATCTCTAAGAAGTGCAACCGCCTTGTGATTGGTCACTCCATGCAGCGATACTCCGTCCACCTGGAAAGACAGAGAAAAAAACCACATAAGTAATATATTTGTATCAATTGTGGTAAGGAAACTTGTAATCTTTTAAGGGGCTAGAAAAAGAGTCATCATCAGCTCATATCTCGTAAGGCTCTACAAAGGGGCACGAACCTACTCTGATTAGGGCGATTGGGCCTTAGTCGACCACGTGAGCCCAGTACGGATTGGTCGACTTCAAACACAACCTTTGAATTTCTTCGTAGGAGTGTGCAGATTTCCTCACGATGTTTTTCTTCACCGTAAAAACACCGCATAAAAGTACATATGAAATTCAGAAACTAAAAAAACACATTGGTACGTGGTGGGATTCAAACAACGACTCCCTGCACAGGATGCAGTGACTACACCATCGGGCTTGCACAAAGTGGTAAACAGCATTTATGTGGGAAATTAGCGCAGGTAAACAGGATAAGCTAAGTTAGATGGAAAACTGAAAAAAAAACTAAGCAAAAAGCATCATCCCAAATTAACTTTTTATTCAATGAGCTATCTATAATAGTCCTAGAAATGCTGCAAACGAACATTTTTATTTACTACATAAGAACGCTCTGAGATTTATCATGCTAAATAAACATCAGTATATAAAGAGTATGCTAGAATTTGTGAACAATGCGAGATCCAGCGGGCAAGGCCGAGAGAGCAAATTGAGAGTACAGACAGCAAAAAAACTTAAAAGAATGCAATTCTTATAAAAGAAAGATATTAGAAAGGCGAAATTATTAAATTATTTTCTAGGCGAAAACCACATAAAAACGCTTAATCACGATGTAAGATGCATACTTTTGGTATTGGAACTACAAGTCACAGGTTACTTATTAGGCGCGGCGGGCGTCCGAGTGTAACGTGTCAATAGGTCAAAACCGGCAACACCTTGCTATGTCTAGAGAAGCTTAGGATTTTCGCACGAAATATAAAACACCTCGTGTTAAAACAAACCAGAAGCTGAAGTAAACATTCGTACGTAACTTTTTAAATCAAACTTTCAATTAGGGGAAAAAAGTATCTCTGAAAACAATCAAATGCCTTCAATAAACTTTTAGTACCGATAAAAGATAAACAAAATAACCCTTTTAACTTTACGAGGTAATATAAAAATAACAGAAAAGATCCCAAGCCACTTTTTGACGGAGGTTACCCTCTGAAGGTATGTGGCTTCTAGTTCCTTTATTCAGAGAAAGTTAAAGGTATGGGATTTTTCACTAGCGATCACCAGAAGCTTTCGGCTAAGACGCCCCTTGCAAAGTCCTATAATATTCTGACGTCAAGAATCTTGCTGTTTTCAAGAGTGTATGTAAAAGTCAGTGCTTTTATGGCGTGTAAAATCGCTACAAGGTCATCTACGTCTCGATCATAAGCGGGCGACTAGCATAGCACTACCTGATCTTATCTGGGTTTGCTCTTTCTTTACAAAGTCAATTGATTTTTGTGTACCTAAACTAAGATAACGCCAAAGAAAAGTAAACTCATTAACGTTCAACAAATATTTTTTTGCTGTCTGTACTCTTTAGTGAGTGGCTGCCTTAATTATGGATGCAGTGGACGTCTGCCTAGTGGATATAATACTGCTATGGCAGTGTTTTAAATTGCTGACGCTACTTATTTAAATGGGAAACGCGATCGCACATAATAATATGCAAAACTTACTTTAATTTTAAACATAACGTACTTTTTTGTATGTTTTGTAATGTAGTCTCCTAGAGGTTTTTTCTGCATTGCAGTATGGAACTGTGTAAAGAGAGAGAGAAGCGAACATTTTTGCCTGTAATTTAGGCGAGGAGCCAACAAAATCTTATTTCATCAATACACATAGGTAACTGTCTAGATTGAACCATAGACGAATAAAACAAATGAACGAAACATCCCTCAAAAACAGACATGGTGAAAAAGACCAACACTCTAACCTGGTTTTTTTACCTTTTTCATAATAGGGCGGCAAATCATAGCGCCAATAAGTAACCACAGTTTCCGAAGGTGACCTAAGATCTACTAGAATAAAAAAATAAAAGATGGCAAAGGCTTTGGCCATCGGCAATCAAAAGTAGTGAGGTCAGTCGAGCTAAGCATCCTTGACTTATAATGGGGAGATGGCTCCGTAGCGTCGGGCCAAGATGATAGGAAAGTTCACTAGAAGTTGAAAAGCTAGATCTTATATTATTTATTATACACTAGCTTTCCGTCCATTGGATAAAATAAGTTATCTAATAGGAATGAGATATTTTCCCGTGCTAAAATCTTCAGGACTTATCTACCTTAACGATACTGTCATTAGGTATTTTATTTTATTTATTAAAATAGGTACACCAACAGTTAATACTTTACACATTGTAACAAACATTTTAAAGGTTATTTAGTCTAATGTAAAAACCAATTACAGGTATACACAACATTCTTAAAATTAAGGCAGTTATGAAGTTATAATTAGAATAAAAACATAAAATATATAAAAACAATAACTATAGATAATCAGGATAACTTATCTTTCCGCAGAACCCCGTGTTGCCTTTTCACAAACATGCACAGATACCTATAGATTTACTTGGTCCACTACCACAAAATAAAGTAGTGAGATGTAGGTAGATAGTGGCGTGCCCGCTGACCATGAGGGCGATCGTTTGCTTGTTTGCCACTTTTTCAATGGACTGCCTCCGTGATCTAGTGGTCTGAACCGTAAGCTCACAATTCGGAGGTGATAAGTTGGATTCCCGGCAGGGGATGACGAATTTTTGTTATTGTTTAGTTTAGTTAGAAATCGCAGGCCGGTCACCTGACTGTCCGAAAAGTAAAATAAAATGATCCATGGTGTCAAATGGGTCGATCCATGTGGCAGATCTCTGGTCGGTCGGGTTAGTTAGTCTGTCCTATCCATGGATATAATTATATATAATAGGTCCCATCGGAATATGAGATTGAAAGAATAGGTACCGTCACTGAAAATCGGTTTGGGTCTTGGGAGAAATTCTGAATTGAAAAGAAAATACTTAAAAGAGACCTACCTCAACAATCCTATCGTTGACCTGTATCTTCCCACAGAGGTCTGCTGCACTTCCATCGCTTATGCTCTTCACAAATATGCCACTTAGCTCCTCTGTAACAAATAAAATATTTTTTTAAATACATTTTTTATAAGACCAAAAAAATCGTGACTGATTTTCCTTTACACGGCCATTTTATTAAAGAGGAAACATTTATTATTTCCACAGGAAAACAAACATAATCGTTTAATAGGAGCATGTATCCCTATTATCAGAAGTCCATTACTGGATTGGAAGCTGCCGCGTTGATCATTGACATACTTGCCATGCTTTGCAGTCAGATTGGCGGGCGCTGTGGCGAGCGCAGAGATTTCCTAGAGAACTCTGCTGCCCGTTTCCTGAAAATACTTACTTTGCCTGATGCTATTCTAACCCGGTCGGCATCACACGAACAACTACTCAATTTAGGCTCGTATTTATAAAGCGATCTCAAGATTGCGAGCAATATTAAGTATGGATTTGACAGGTCGTTTTGTACTGAAATGACATTTCTGATACGAACTCAAACAAGCTGTCACTCTTGAGAGCTGATTATAAATACGGGCCTTAATCTAGCAGAAATGCATTCGAATGGGCCAATAGGAACGTATTTATTGTCCAAACGGAATGCTTCTTTAACGGTTTATGCGTCGTTAATTTCGCTGGTTCTCTTGCAGGATCTACTCGTACTTAGGAAACAATTTTACTATTCTGCGACTATTTTATAGTTATAATTATACAGGTGTGTAAGAAAAGAGTGTCCGGTACTGGTACTGGAAGAGGTTGCTAAGTCAATAAAACTGAACAATTTCCTCAAAGAAATACACACACAAATCACACCTTTATCCCTGAGGGGTAGGCAGAGCAAAAACGACCTAAAGTTTGTGTGTTTACATTTTATCCAACAATTCTTTCAATTATTAAAAGCTTTCAGCACTTCATTTCAGCTCAATAATATTAAACTTACTGATGTAATTAATTGGTTTTACTTAATTGAACCGCTGCGTTTCCCACTCACGTGTTCTGTGCTTGTATACCCTCGTTTCCAAACCACGTGACCTTCTATACAACTTGCTGTTATATCCTGCAAACGTTGTATCTATGTTATAACATCACTTGGTCAGCTATATTAACCTTTTTTTTATATATATACCAGAAGAATTTCTTCCATGCTGGACTGGGAGCGATAGAGAAACATAGAATGTGCCAGCTGCATCTCCTCCCGGGCATGCTGTAAAAACCAGCTAAGGGATTCGAGGGTTTCAGTGTATGGCAATTTAGGCGATGGGCTGACAACCCGTCACTATAGCAATATTACATAATCATCTGTAATAATCCTCAAAACTTGTCAGACGTGGCGTAACGACCTTTGTTTAGATCGTTGACGCTCTGCCTACCCCATTAGGGATAAAGGCGTGATTTTATGTATGTATGTATTGTGTAGCAAAACATTGAATTTGTAAGAGCACACCTGTACTTCCATTAGACCATTAGTTTATTAGGGTTTGTGGTGTAAGGCAGAAGAAATTATCAGATCTGTTTTAACTCAAGCGAACAATATCAAAAGTAATTTTTAAACATGCAACTATGTACCTATTTAGAAATTATGGGGCGATCAGATCAGACCTTAGTCGACCACGTGAGCCCAGTACGGATTAGCACAATTTTAGAATACTCGTATCGCTCGTATCTTTCAAATTAAATAAAATACAGTCGTGAAAATAAGCTCTAGAAGCGGTAACTGAAATTCCTTTTCGCTAAATTTTCTTAAATATTTGCGATACCTTATTAATTATTTAAAATATTGAACTTTCCGTATTAAAAAAAGAGTAAAAAAATTGTAATTAAAAAAATAATTCAGATTAAGTACCTACCTATTTAACCAAATTTGTTACCTATCTGTTATTAGATTCCCGAAGTTACACTATGCAAATTTTAATCTTGACCAA